>JBBMKA010004551.1:0-12196 GCA_037833695.1 Sechiopsis laciniata | reverse complement strand
ATATATATATATATATATATATATAAATTTAATTTACTTTATAATAAACATAAACTTTGTTATGAACCAAAGTAGAGGTCTATTGGTATCATGTATAATTTACTAACCAAGAGTTCAAGGTTCAATTTCTAAATCTCTCCCAATATTGTTCATTAAAGATGTTTTTTTTTTTTAAAAAAAAACCTTCTAAATATAGTTTTGATATTATAGTCTCAAATTGAGAGATCTAGAACAATTCTTTCTTCTGGAAAAATACTTCATGGTATATATTTATTTCTTTTGGAAAATAATACAATTCGATAAGTTAATGATTCAATTGAAAATCAATTTTTTCTTTTAAGAAAGATTAAAGGTTACACCAAAATCGAAACAAGAAACTTCATAAACCAACCAAAATTAATATTAATAATAGCTGACGTGTTGAGTTTCCTGAACCAATTTCACAGAGAAAAACTTTCAGGTGCAACCATTTAATAAGAACAACCAACCAAATTAAAAGAAAAAAATTGATGTGCTGTAAATGACTTAAAATGAAGGGATATATACAGAAATAATATTGACTGAAAAAATTCATTCAGCCACAACAGCTGCTCTCAACTGAGCCCAAAATCTTTGACATTGGTCTTTGAATTATATAGGGTACCCTACATATCTGATTAATTGGGATTGTGGCCTTTACCCAATTTTTAATTTTTGTTGGGGGTCCCACTTTGAAATATAGGAATTTCCCTTTTAACCTTTAATTTGATGTCTCAATACTTTAGGGCTCTCCCACATGGTCCCAATACATTCCCTTCAAATTTCATTTTCGTTGCAATAATCACTTCCCAACCAAATCAATACAACTTCGTTTTTAGTTTGGCTCAACCATTGAATTCGTGTTCCGTGTACGGATCCATCATCGGTTTATGTTCATGCATCTCGATATACTTTGAACATTTTTAAGGATTTTATATTGAAAAAATAGAGAGGCCTTAACATTCTTAACTTACAAATAAAATTCTAGAAAAAGAATTGTTTTTATAGATTTTATACATGAGAGAGATCTATCTAAGAATGTTGACAGTGATTTTCGATGTTTTGGTCGGAGAGATGACTTTTTAAAGGACAATAGAGTTTTTAGGAAAATTTTACAGAAATAATGTGAACAATTTTAAAAGATATTTTGATGAATGAAAATCTAATTTTGGAATAAAATAGAATCTAATATAGAAATTTGAAATATAAAATCCGTTATACTGATTGAGAGTAAATTGAAATTTAATGATTATTTATTTATTAATTTTAAAATCTATGAATATCTTTGTAATTAATTTTTAAAAAATAGATAAATTTATAAATAGATTTTTAAAAGCCGCTATTTATCGCATTTTTTTTCTTAAAAATATAAAATACAGGCCTGAATATTATGGGCCTTTGTTTGGGCTTCAGGTTACTTAACAATCAAAGTAGATAAGGGCTTTCTATTTTGTTTGTGGCTTCAAATATCAAGAAAATGCCTCACTTTTTATGCCTAAAAAAAAAAAACACAATATGCACAATGAGTATGGTGCTGACAAAATACTTCAGAAATTTAAATAAGACTGATAAAACAACTCAGAAACAGAAAATCAGTCATAGCCTAACACAAAAACAACATCATAACTGCTAAAATAGAATAAACCTCCAACAAACAGTTCAAACAAATTATCAGAAAAGATTAATTTCTTCTATTCATTCATATTCATGTGTTGGTAATGAATATGTGAATTAAGTGGTTGATTTAGCAAAAACATTATATCATTTACACATGAATAATCATGTACCTATACTTAATTTGTCAATGATTACAATGAATATAATTTTTTTTTTATTTTTTTATTAAATGACTAAATTTTAATTTTTGAAATGATATGAACTAATTAAATTCTAAATATTTCTATGATTAAGTTGTAACTTTTAAAATTAGACAACTAGATTATAGTGAATTTGTTTTAGATGACAACTTTTTGGTTGTCTATTTTAATTATAATATATATTTTTTAAGATATATTTCATCCACAATAGAATTTTGAGTATTTTTTGTATATTTTAATTATGTCCTTCACTATCTCTTGATTGAATGATTGAAGGCTATAATATATCGCTGCTTGAATACTATATTGATAAAAAGTTGTTGAGTGTTGACACTTTAAGTATGTTGGTGACATTAATTAAAATCTATATATGAAAAATCCAACACATGAACTTTTTCATCGCTTAACTAGCTTGTCCCAATTTTCTAGTATGCACAAATTTTTAATAAAACATTATTATTCATATAATTTTTTTTTTTATGTCACATGAAAAAATACCTAAATTATAACAATCTTTAAATCATAACATCAAATTTATAATTTATCACAAAATATAATAAACATAAGTCAATGATTTTATGAAATTATAAATAAAGGTTATAAACCCTAGAGATTTTCCCACGCCAACGGTGAAGTATACAGAGGCGCGTGGTTGACTTTGAGGGCCAATTCAAAGACAACGACGGCGGAGCCCTTCACTAAACAAATTCAAATTGCATAACAACAATTAAAAAAATACTTAAATAAAAATATTTCAAACTTTTTCTAGCTTCTGGTTTTTTTTTTATCTGGCAATTTGTTCCTCTCAATTTAACACGTCTTCAAACTAATTTCAAATACTAAAATTAAATGTTTCAAATTTTATAACTGGAAAGTGTTTTAAAAGCTGTGAATTTATCTATATGGGAAAATTTTTAATCTCACTTCTCTATTAATATTCAATAGGGATGCATTTAAACTATAACTAACAAGTTTGTTTGTTTTTTTCTCCCTTAAAAGTTACTCTTTTTTTTTTCAGTAAGGTTGAACTTAAAAAATTGAAGTTCAAATGGCTATTATCCCTCAATTATTATTACTTTTTAATTCAACTATGAGGATAAGATTTGAAGCTCACCTTTTGATGATGAAAATATTTAGAGCTTTCAAATGTTCAATTTTTATCTATAAAATTTGAAATTTGTTTCATTAACTTGCAAAAATCCAAGTTTAACCATTAACTTCGAGATTTGTTTTGTTTTCGTTCTTATGCTTAAAAAAACTTTAAAAAATAAACATTTTTCCTTATAAAATTAAAAATTATTAATATTATTAATTATCATGGAATGATTTAATAGTCAAAATGGTCTTCGATACTAAGAAGTTATAGGTTTAATCCACGATAACCATTTACTTAAAAAATATTTTTTTATGAATTTTATTGACATCCAAATATTTTATGAAATTAATTAAAATGCTTATAAATGGACACAGATAATTATAGATTTCAAAAAAAGGAAAAAGAAAAAAAAATTGTTGCATCAAGTAATACCACATCCGTGTAGAGTTTGTCTACTTATTAAGGAGTCACAAGTATTTACTTTTGCCAACAAAAATAATAGCTCGACCGTATCAATTCACACTCAACGACTAAGAAGTCATGTATTCGAATACTTCCCCTAAATGGTTGTAATCTCGAAAAGGAAAAAAAAAAAAAAATACACGTATTTATTTTCTAATATTCAAAAATGAAAACCAGCACGGAAAGAAAAAGACCAAGTCAATATTCTGTGTAGAATGGCTGCCCACCTTCCTGCCTCCTCCTCTATTCTGTTTTATATATTTCTCATCTCAAAAAACTTCAAAAAAAGGAAAAAAAAAAAAAAAAAAAATGAAGAACAATGGAACAGGACTTGTTCGAATTCGGTTGTTGCGAGGCAACAATCTCGCCATTCGCGATGCTCCCTCTCGCAGCAGCGATCCCTACGTCGTCATCTCCACCGCTAACCAGGTTTAATACGTTCTTGTCTTTGGATTTGGATTGTGATTTTCTTTTTCAGAACTTTGTGAGCTGTTCTAATTCGTATTTCCACTTTCAGATCTTCCTTCTTGGAAATAATTTTTCGATTCTTTTTCTTTTCTTTTTGGATTTTCTGTTTCCAGCTATGAATTTGCGTATGATTCGAATTCTGATTGTAATTTCTTTTTTGCCCTTTCATAATTGTGCAAACGCCTCGAATTCTGGTTGCAATTTCTCGACTACTTCAGTTGTGAATTCGACCAAAGTTTCAAATCCACTAGATAAAAAGGGGATGAGTTTATAAGTGAATTAAACCATTATGGAGTGGTCAAGAGGGTGCCCAGGTGTGCTAAGAGTTTATAAGTTTAATCCATGGTGCCCACCTAACTAGAAATTGGACATCCAAATGTTGTAGTTTCAGACGTTATGTCCCGTAACATTAGTCGAGCTGTGCCCAAGTTAACCCGAGCAGTCACGGTAAAAAAGAAAGTGAATTAGACAACTATTTCTATTAGTATCAAGTTTTTTTGGTGAAACTAAAAACAAAGTTATGAGGCAAATTGGACAATATGATATCAATGTAGAGATCTTTGAAGAGTAGTGGTACTAAGAAGTGGTATCAGAGTTGTCATGCCCTTGACTTAGTCTTGGTTGGTCAGTGAAATTCATGAGGGAAACTAAAAGCAAAGTTACGATGCAGATTAGACGATATGATATCAATTTAGAAATCTTTCAAGATTCGTTGTCCTAAGAAGGGGTATCAGATTCGTCTTGCCCTTGATTTAGTCTTGGTTGATCAGTAAAGTTTATGAACTTCAAATAAAGAAGTTGTGAGTCTTTATGACACTGTCCTCTAGTAAGGAGTGAACATGGATAAAAATAATATGTTCAAATGTAATTCGATAAGATACTATTTGAGAGTAGGTTCGGTGATACTTTGTTAGATGGGAGGATGTTGGGAAATCGAATGTTGAGATTCATTTTCCTAACAACTTTGCGCTCTTGAAACGGGTCGATTTCTTCCTTGCAAATGTTCTGGCTCTTACGATGCAAATTTTTTGTGCAGAAATTCAAATCTCGCGTGGTGAAAAGAAACTGCAATCCACAATGGAACGAGGAATTCTCACTTTCAATTGCCGATATCAACACACCAATCAAATTAGTAAGTCAAATCCACACGCTTTCAAATTGAGAAACTCAAACAATTTTTTAAACTTGTGATCAAACATTCAACAAATCACTGATAGATACTCACATTTCATTCCATGATTGAAAACTCTCTCAGAAAGTGTTCGACAAAGATCGGTTCACAAAGGACGACGAAATGGGGGACGCAGAGATCGACCTAAAACCGTACCTAGAGTGTTTGGATATGGGATTAGGCGATCTCCCAAATGGTTGTGTCGTGAAAAGGGTTCAACCAAGCAGATCAAACAGTCTGGCAGAGGAGAGTCCTTGTGTTTGGAACGATGGTAAGATCATTCAAGACATGACTCTCAGACTTCAGAATGTTGAATGTGGTGAAATTATGATTCAGCTTCAGTTGTTCAATTCTTCTGGAATTAAAGGCATGCGAACCTACTCTTTAGCCTGAAAAACGTCACCCCCGCCTTACCTTTCGTGAGTTTCCTGTTTGTGTCTTCATCGTTGTTGCTTACTTCTGCTCTGGTTTCTAATTTCACACCAATTTTAGAATTCAGATACTTTTGGTTTACTTGTAAATGTGAAGTTCTATTGTATATGTGTGTTATTGTGAAATGGTTTTGGTTGGTCTAGAAGAATTTTTTACCCTCTAGATTCTTGGTTTGTTTGAATGGTTTTGTTAAGGATGTTATTGATTTTTTATTTGTTATGTTTTGCATTATTTTGTGACTTGGACAAGATTGATTCTCTGTGCAAGCTAGTAATTTTGTGAATTTCATTGTCATGGAGAAACCATCATATTCTGGGATGTTTTAGAAAGTGTTGTTGGATAGGAATGAACACTTTACCTTGCAACAGAAGACATGGTTTCTAGGCAATTTAGAAATCAAATTTTGGTTTGACTTTAATTTATTTTTAACTAAACTTTTTATGGAATTTTTTAGCCTAAAGTCTTATTTATATAGAAAAATGAAATATTTTACCAAAAAAAAAAAAAAAACCTTTTAAAGTATCATTGATTATTTATGATTCATTTATGTACAATAATTACCCTTCTCTTGAATTTTTCTGGAGAAACTTATTTTTAAGTTCTTTATTTGGTCTAATCTCAAAATTGTACCCTTATTGAATCAACTACAAAAACGATTACTATGTAAATCAAAGACCAAGTCTTTTATATAAGAATTTATAACTTGGTCATGATTTAGATTGAGTCACATATGACCATCACCATCCTATTGAAATATTATATTATCTGAATTAAAAAAAAAAGAAGAAATATTAGATTTTCTCAATTAAAGAACTTATAAAGAGATAATAGGTATTTCAATCAATCATTTTAAGAAATTCAACATCCATCACAGGGCATATTCTTTGGTGAAAATAAATTAACTTGCTCCATATCAAGATCCATCCCTATTATTCTATTACACAAAATTGTTATATAACCATTCACATTGAAAAGGCCTACACAATTTCATTACCACCACTTAAATATATAACCATCATTTCTTTCTTCCTCAGATTTTTGTTCATAAGTAAAGAACTTTCCCATGTAGAAAAAAAAAAAAATCCATAGACATATGTATAGAACCAAACAAGAATATCCCATTCACCACCTTTCAAAATATCAGTTGCTCAAAATAATTCACATTATCATAAAATCAGTTCCAAACAACACATAAAACAAGGAAGAAAAAAAATCCATCACACACAAAAATTTGGAACTTTGTTCATAGATATTTGTTCATATCAAAAATTCAAATGTAGGGTTCTAATTCAATCCCCCACTCCTTATCTTCTCCATCTCACTTCCAACAAATTCAAAAACTAATAATAATAATAATAATTTTATTTTTTATTTCTTTCAATCTCTCGAATTAGCTCTTCAACAATGGCGTCAGCCACTTTTTCAACAACAACAACACGTCTTAAATCATTACCAAACCTACATACAAACAGTCCCTTTACTCCAAACGCGATTAATTTCGCGTTCACAAAACGCGCCGCCACGCGCGTGGTGGGGGCGTTGAGGACGACGGAGCATGGCGGGGTGGTGGCGGCGGAGGAGGAGGAGATGGGGAAGATCAGGCGGCTGCAGAACGGGTCGGACGTGAGAGGGGTGGCGGTGGAGGGGGAGAAGGGGAGGGCGGTGGATCTGACGGCGGCGGCGGTGGAGGCGATAGCGGAGAGCTTTGGGGAGTGGGTGATTGAGAGGATAGAGAAGGAAACAGGGCGGCGCGTGGAGCGGAGCGTGAGTGTTTCGTGTGGGCGAGATCCGCGGATTACCGGCGGCGGGTTGAGCGTGGCGGTGTTTGCGGGAGTTAGTAAAGCGGGGTGTTTGGGAATCGATATAGGACTTGCCACTACGCCGGCGTGCTTTATGAGTACCGTTTTGCCTCCTTTTTCTTATGATGCTTCCATTATGGTTCGTATTTGTTTTTTGTAGAAAAACTTTTAATATAATTTTTATCAAATATTTGAATTTAAAAATGTTTCATTTACGCCTCTAAAAATAAAATTTTTGTTTAGTTTTGGTTTCCAAACAATACATTTTTATTTTTTATTTTTGAATTTTGTTTCGGTTTAGTCCTTAGGATTTGTAATTTTTTTTTTTTTGGAAAGCCTAGAATTCGTGATTTTATACTTTTATTAACAAATTTAAGACTTTTAGTCTCCCTTTTTAGTCATATTTATAAAAATTTTATTAATTAATTTGAAATTTTAGGACGGGGATTTTTTTAATTCATTTTTTAAGTGATAAAAAATTAGTGAAAACCTACTAATTTAATTAAATCTAGATTATAATATTTGATAGAAAACTGATACAAATGAAATGACAAAAATTTAGCAATAGAGAAAATTGAGATAAATGTGTAAAATTTTGAAAGGTAAGAATTAAATGGAAACTAAACTTAAAAGTGTAAAAATGTAACATTTTAACTATTAGGTACCAAATTGAATATAATATTTTTATCCTAATTTTATTTTATATTCACAAATCTTAGAGCCACTTTCGAAACTCAAATTATTCGAAGGGAACAACTGTTTTAACTTTATTATAATTTAGATGTCAAAAAACTTTATAAAAAAATATTCTGTAGACTTTGAACACATTATTTCAAATGTAATTGATCGAGTTTAACTATAATGGAGCGACGGAGGGATTCAAACTCACAATGAATTAGTCATTAAAAAAGTTGTAAAATGAATGAGATAACAGAAATTAAGAATATAGTTAGAATGATGTGATGATGATGTAGTATTGTTGTTGTGTGTTGTGGTCTTTTTGCAGTTGACAGCATCTCACTTACCATATACACGAAATGGGATGAAGTTTTTCACTAAGAAAGGAGGGTTGAGCTCGCCGGAGGTGGAGGAGATATGTGACCGAGCCGCCGTGAAATACGCCAACAGACTGGTCAAAGTCTCCACCCTCCTCCGTACGCCGCCGTGCAAGGTCGATTTCATGGCGGCGTATTCTCGGCATCTTAGAGAGATTATTAAGCAGAGAATTATGCATCCTTTGCATTATGATACTCCTCTCCAAGGATTTCAGGTTCTCTCCATTTGTTTAAACTTAGCCTACGCTCGTGAACTTTGTGTTTGTGGTGTTTATTACTTTATCGTATCCATTTTTTTGTGGTCTTATTTTTTGAAAAAGAGGACGAGGAGGACAAATTTTGTTTATATCGTTAAAATAATGGAATGTTATTACTGATACTATATGGATTTAAACCTAGAGAGTTTTTTCTTTTTTTCTTTTTAAGAAAAGACGTACATGGCCTATGCATTTAAATTTTATTTTTAGGTTAAAGAACAATAAAATGTCTCTCCTTTTTTCGTGGATTTTTCTCAACTAAAAAATAATAGTGGATCTGAATATGTTTCTTCTTTTTTCATGTTTGAAACTTTGAATTTAAATAAGTAAATTAATGTATTATATTTACGAAAAACTCATTAAGTTAAAAAAAAAAAAAAAGAAGAAAGAAAAGAAAATCAATGGTAAGGAAATGCTTTGTTGAATTTAGAGAGGGTCTAAAATGAGTATTTGCTAACTACTCTTAAAACGATCACATCTAAACGAGTTGTTTAAAACAATTCATCATTTTAATTATTAAAAATAATTTCTCATTTTTAATCATTCATTTATAACTTCTCAAAATAACTCCTCATTTCTAATTATTTATTACTAATTACTCAAAATAACTCATTTTTAACTACTCATTTCTAATAATTCTTTTTAAACTATTCAAAATAATTACTCATTTCAAATCTACACGTTAAACTCCTTTACAAAAAAATCACATTCATGGGAATTTTTTTGTAGCAACTCTCAATTTTTAACTATTCATCCAAACACTTTCTATGAGTTTTATTTAAAATTTTAAATTTCAATAAATAAGCACGTGATATTATTTGTGATTGAAATTATTTAATTAAATCTCTAACATCAATAATATAGTTTAGGTGATTACACTCAAAATTAAATTTCAATTGTGATTTTCAGCAATGGTTATCATTCACTCTTTTTTTTTTTTCTTTTATCCAATTTTTTGAATTAACTATCTTTATTCGAAAAACCGATATGACAAATAAAAATAATCACCAATCATTAATAATTTTATGTAACATAATTTTGTTGATAAGATAATTATCACTAATCACCCAAATATACAACATGGGGTGAATTAAAATACTATATTTAAAACTTTTAAAAAAATTTAAAAAAAAAAAAAAAAACATTTTAAATTTGCCCGTATAAAATTGCAGATAATAGTGAATGCGGGTAACGGATCAGGAGGGTTCTTCACATGGGATGTTTTAGACAAGCTTGGAGCAGACACCTTTGGGTCTCTCCATCTCACCCCAGACGGCATGTTCCCCAACCACATCCCCAACCCCGAGGACAAAACCGCCATGTCACTCACCCGAGCCGCTGTCCTCGAACACGGAGCTGACCTCGGCGTCGTCTTCGACACCGACGTCGACCGCAGCGGCGTAGTAGACCGCGAGGGAAACCCAATCAACGGCGATAAACTCATTGCCCTAATGTCGGCCATCGTCCTCCGAGAGCACCCTGGCACCTCGATTGTCACCGATGCTCGTACCAGCGTTGCCCTAACCAAGTTCATCGCCAAGCGAGGTGGGAAACATTGCCTTTACCGCGTCGGGTACCGTAACGTGATCGACAAGGGAATTCAGCTGAATGGCGATGGTGTCGAGACGCATTTGATGATGGAGACGTCGGGGCACGGGGCGCTTAAGGAGAACTATTATTTGGATGATGGGGCATACATGGTGGTGAAGATTATAATAGAAATGGTGAGAATGAAGGTTGAGGGATTGGAGGAAGGGATTGGGAGTCTTATAAAAGATCTTGAAGAGCCATTGGAGTCTGTTGAGTTGAGATTGGATGTCATTTCTGAGCCAAGATTTGCCAAAGCTAAGGCTGTGGAGGTTATTGAGACATTCAAAAACTTTGTCCAGGTAATTTCCTTTTTTACTATATATTCCTCTTGATTTTTGAAACATTTTTCTATATTCAATTTCTTTTATTTAAAAAAAATTATCCAACTTTTGATGAATTTGAGATGTATATTATAACATGAGTCCTATAATTTAGAGAAAATTAGTTTTAAAAGTTAAAATTGGGTTTAAATGATTCAACGAAATTTAAAAAATAACTTTGGTCTTTCATAATTCGAATTAAGTAGTTATTTAGGTATAAATGAAGTGGTTATTTGTATTTTATTTTATTGATACCGTGAGTGAAGTAATTGATTGTGTAAAATTAGAGTTTCTAATTTTCAATGCATTTTTTTAAATCTCTACTTAGCTCATACCATCCATACAGGAATAACTAAATTTTTCATACTTACTTAAAATTACGAATGATAAAGATATTTTTTAATTTGATGAAATGACTGAATTCTAAATTCTAAAATCATAATACTAAATTGTAACTGTTCTCTCCAAACTAATTTATGACCAAAATTGATATATATATATATATATATATATATATATATATTTTATATTTTGAATGTATTATAAATTCAAAAGTTGAGAGATAGAAGAATGAATTTTAAAATTGAAAAGGGATTTGATAAAGGAATATATGTGATAGGAAGGGAAGATTGAGGGATGGGAACTGGACTCATGTGGAGATTGTTGGGTGAGTGAAGGCTGCTTGGTGGACTTGAATGACCAACCCAAGCCCATTGATGCTCAGATGTACAGGTCACATTCAAATTCAAATTCCTTCTTTTATCTTCTTTTTATTTTTTAATGCCAAATTATCTTTTTAATCCATATGCATTTTATTTCTATTACAGATTGCTTCTTAATTTTTCAAGATTTTATTAATCACTCCATAATGGTTAACCGATCATAGAAGTTTTGGATTCAAATCTCGAATTCTAAATATTGTTAGATAAAAAAAATATATATATATGAACATATTTTGTTACCATTATTATTTGTGTAATATATTGTGGGGTTGATGCAGGGTTAAAGTATTTAATAAGGAAAATTGTGAAGTTGGTTGGGTACATTTAAGGCAAAGTATCCACAATCCAAACCTTGCTTTGAATATGCAATCATCTTTGCTTGGAGGCTGCCTCCAAATCACTAGAGACTTCAGAGATAAGTATGCACCTCCTCCCATAAACTTTATTTTTTAAAATTATATTGTATTTGATTCTTAAAATTAAATGAATTTATTATCTTTAATTAACTCACATAATTGAAAAGTAAGTCAAACTGATTGAAAGTAATCGGTTCAATTAATGTAAAGAAATATTGAAAACAAGTAGGTGAAATTAATTGAAATCAACCAATTTAACTGGTTGAAAACAAATAAGTGAAATTGATTGAAAACCAAAATAGTATTTTGGAGTATATAAAAAGACACAATAATCGACTATATATAAAATATTTTAGAAAAAACGTTATAATTAAAATTGTTGAGTTAAAATTTGCCTAATATCTTTTGGAATTCTAAAAAATTAATCCCTATTGTTTAAGACTTTACCTGATATCTTTATCATATTTTTACTTAATATTTTTTGGCCCTAAGTCAAGTAATAATTTTTAAGTTAGAGGTTTGTGTTTGACATTGTGTTGACCCAATCACATGATTGTTAAGGGCCCGTTTGATAACGTTCTCGTTTCCTGTTTCTTGTTTCTTGTTCCTAATTCTTGTTTCTTGTTCTTGTTT
>JBBMKA010004519.1:0-12198 GCA_037833695.1 Sechiopsis laciniata | reverse complement strand
TTCTTGATTAAACCTTCTGAAATTCTCATGAACCAAAAATTTAATCCAACACAATACTACATAAACAAAACATCAATACTTGCATCAAAACAATTAACAACTTGGACCACTTTAAACCTCACCTCAAACCACAACATACCATGAGATTAATATAACCAACAATAAGATAAAACTTACACAAAATAGTGATTAATGGAGAGAATTCTTCATCGAATAAACCAAGCTCATCAAATCAATTTCCTCTGCTCCGAGCACTCTAACACATCGAACAATTAATTACAATAATCAATCATATTATTCTACACAAAAATAGTTTCCAACTCTCAAATTAACACAAGATTTAAATCAATGATTGAGTTTAGGACCTTACCCACACAAAGTCTCCTCTACGAACAAAGCCCAAATTAAGGACAAATTAATGGAACATGCTAGCGATGCTGGAGGGTCTAACACACAAGATATAAATAAAACCCCCCAAAAGAAGATCAGAGGCTTTAAGATAGAGAATGAGAAAATAAAGATAAAATTTTCATTTAACCCCCTTTGCTGCTGATAGACTCATCCAATAAGATGGAGGAGGACTTTGTTTTTTACCTTTTTTTCATTCAATAAACTATTGTTGTCTGCCTACTCCAAAGAACGAGAACTTAAATTCTCTAGATTGTTCTCCAACTTAAATGGGTGGAAAACTAAATTTCAAACCAATTACCAAAAATTCCATCTAAGTCTTAATTGGTTATATATTTTTTTCAACCCATCTTTACACCTACAAAGGGCAGCCAAAAATATTCAATATTTTTTTGGGAAGGAAGAACAAGTACACAAAGTAGGTGAAGGAGGAAAAAACAATTTTAATACCTGATTTCTATTAAGCTTTCAACGAAATAAAATAGACAAACCCAACAGCTTAGGCGAGAGATTGTGCAAGGAAGAAGACGTCAAAAACGATTTGGAAAAATGGGGGGTTTTGCTCGCTGCAAGAAGAGACCAAAATCGCGAAGGTTGTGTTTCATTTTTCGGGAAAGAAGAGTACAAAAATAGAAGGGGAAGAAGTGGATTGAAGTTGGGGAAAATTAGGGCTTCAAAAATCTCTTATTTGAACTAAGGCCCCTCAACATATAAATAATCTTGCTTGCCAAAGAGGAGGCAGAGCTAATGTGCAAAAAGGTATTACCAATGCCAAAACTCACCTCATTTTTAGTCTACTTGGCTTTAGGTCTTAATTTGGTCCATCTTTCCATAATGTGTTTCTTACAAGAATTTTATCAAACATGTTGCAGTCAATAGAATTAGAAATGCAAATCACATAGAAAATTAAAATGAGAACAAAAACAGATAAGAAGCGTCAATTACTTAGGAAAAAACTCAAATCACTAACACTCAACTCAGTGGATGTTAATTTGTTTTACAGACACCAAGATCAGGTCAAGGAGTTTGTGAATCGATTGCCAGAACCTGCAGAATGAACAAAAACGTCGATACTTCAAATGTAATAGAACCCAACGTAGGAAATTAAAGTAGGGTTGAGCTATAAGGGTCAAAATGAAGAACTGAAAAAATTGTTAAACAAAAGGCAACATATATAATGATTAAACGAAATTTTTTTTTATGGAATCGGGTTAACGAATCAATGTGCAGAAAGCCAAAAATAGTCTAATCCAAAAGAAATTTCAAGTTGAAACATTGGCACAAAGAAATTTCAAGTTGGATACCTCAACTCCAACTACCTAAAAGAAAAAGGAGACGGCAAAATTGGAAGAGGAAAAGAAGATGAGAAAGTTTGTCCAGCATCATCGATTGCCCATCATAATGGAGTTTTCGCTTTTGCTGGCTTTTCGCATTCGGCGACTTGGCACACTAGCTAGGGATTTGGGAAGGATTGCGAAACATGATTTGGATTAGTTTAGCGCGAACTATAGTTGATTGCCCAACAAAATAGAGTTTTCGTGGTGGAGTTTTCATGGTTGGATGAGTTTAAAAAACAACGAGGGATTTGGGAAGGATTGCAAAACAAAGACGGTTGGGATTTTTTGGTAGGGATTGCAAAACGATAACATTTTTTGTTATTATTATTTTTTTAAAAAAAAATTAAAGCCTTTTTCGTTTAAAAAAAATGTATATATGAATAAAAGGGGCTCCAACAATCCTGGCTTTCTTTTTTTATAATTTATTTGACTTTTAGTGAGTGTCAAGCAATGTCGTGACACACTTGACGCTTGATAAACATCAAATATTGTTAAAGATTAAAACACACGGGATTCTGAAAGACACTTGAGTGTGATTTCACCTATATTTGACGTTTTCATTATAAATAGATTGATTATTTGACGTTTTTAAGAGCAAACGTCAAGTATTTCAAAATAGGTAGTGTCAAGTAATGTCATTTTTGTAGTAGTGGCACTAGCTCACTTACACCATCGCCGAGCATCTCCCACCCCATCAGGCTATCCGCGATCGCACATCCCCTTCGTCGCTCGCCCACGCCATCGCTGTCGCACGCAGCCTCGCCCTCGCCTTCGCAATCGCAGCCCCAATAGCGTAGCCACGCCCGTGCCGCGATCGCCTAGCCTCGCTGTCGCATTGCCTTGCCACTCGCCCCCGTACAGTGTAATGACCTAGTTTTCCATTCCAGTTCTCCAAGTATGTTCGGTTATTTATTCGGTTGATCGATTAGGCCGTTAGGGCAGTTCTAGCCTTTAGGGGTAATTTGGTCATTTTACTCCTAGGGTTAGTTTGGTAATTTATCGGCTTCCAGAGTCGTTCTTGCTTTTAATTAATACCAGGGCTGTTTTTGTGTTTACAGGACTTCCGAGTTAGTTGCTTTTGGGAAGCTTGGAGGTTATTTCGGTTAAAGGGAAAAATAGTTGTTTAAGTTTTCCCTAGCCAGGACTCGAAGCTGGATGATTAGAGATTTGGAGTTTAATTAAAAAGAGGAAAATGAGATTTAAGTTGTCTTGGCTGGGACTCGAAGGCGAGTTGACTTTGACACGTGGCATTTGGAGGTTGATTAATCGATTAAAAGAAAAGGGAAATCGATTTGCAATTTCTCACATGCCCTAGCTGCATCTTCTTCTTCCTCTTGTCGAGAACACCATTGCAACCCCATCGTCAATTCTTCTTCACCATCTCCATTGCTTCTCCCCTCTTACTGCAAGCCCCACCGAGATCACCTTCTCATTCTCATTAGATCTCTCTTCTCCTTACCGAGAGATCCACCCTAGCCGAGAGCTCTCTCCCTCTTTCCTTACCGAGAGTTCCACCACCGAGCAGCCCCGATCACAAGCTCTTCCCATCGCTGATCGTAGACACTAACTCCCGATCGCAGCTTCACAGATCTCCAAGCCTTAGCTATCGCACGTCGCTTCGCCGAGTGCCCTTCGCCCCTCACCTTCGCACACGCGATCGCAGCCCCATGGTCGTGGTTCCTCGTCTGCTTCACCGAGCACCACGCCATTGTAGATTGCCGAGCCTTGCACTTCGCTCATCCACTCTTCGCTTCGTCGCATAATTACTCGCGAATGCCTGCTCGTCTGTCGCTTCACCGCAACCGAGTCGCCAGCATTGCTGAGGCTAGTCTTTACCAAGGCCTAGCTGCCGAGCCTTGTGTTCAGTTTTGGGTAACTTTCCCGAGCCCCATCGTTCTTGTAGCTTAGTCAATTAGTTAGCTGTTAATATTAATTTGTGCTTGCTTTTATATCTGCTTAGGTTCGTGTTGGTTCTGCAACTCAAAGAGCACTATTTATCTGTTGTGTTTTCTACTTGTTTTCCAGGTAAGGATTTCTTACCGGGGTTGTGTGGGCCCTGCGAGACTTCGTTGATTATATTCTTGTTGCATGTTTACTGTTAACGAGCATGTTTAGTGGATAGGACTATATGTTGTTCTGTTCTGCTAGTATGATTGTTCCTATTTCCACATGTTAGTGCCATGCTAGGTTTGTTCTTCTAGCATGCTTTGATTCCTGTTTTAAGATCGTAGTACCATGCTAGGGTTTTTATGTTGTTAAGCATGTTTGATTGATAGGGAATAGGGTCGAGTATTTCTAGATAGAACTTGTCAGGTTGTCATCATTCAGAGGTTGAGAGTGGACATAACGTACTTTGTCCCCGCAGGTCGGGACCAGCAAGGACAAAATCCCATCCCCGGTAGTCGGGTGTGGTCTAGCTCACCACAACTGCATAAGCCTAGTCTATAGCCTGCTAGAGCGGAATCCTTCCAATGGTGCAAGCCTGCCTTGGTCGGTTCTTAGCTTCAGGCATCTGTGGTATTTAGGCTGCTACAGTTGAGTGCCGAGGGCCTCACACTACTGCAGATCAGTGACACTGCTTTCGAGTTGTTAGGCATGCGTTCCTAGACCGGCGTAGTTTATCCCTAGGCCCCCACATTTACGCTGTTTGTAGCAGCATGCTGTGTGCGCGCACACGCGTTAAGTGCCAGGAGGAAAGCTCCCTCAGGCTAATATTTGTAAGTACACCATTCTCGTTCCAAGTATAGAGCCAGACACTGGGTACTCTCCCAGATGTCCAAGGAATAGTTTGGAGGCTGGTCAGAATCAGCTTTTGAGTTGGTCACTTAGTCGAGGGTATGAGACCTTCGAGGATATCTGTTTGGGATCAACTTTTGAGTTGGTCATTTGGCCGAGGGTATGAGACCTTTGAGGATATCTGTTCGGGATCAGTTATTGAGCTGATCACTAGGCCGAAAGTAAGAGACTTCCGATGACTCAGGAGTTGTATTGACAACTCAATCCAGGGATTCTATATTGGTAACTGTTTGCATGTAAACTTGGATGTTGGATGAGATGTTGTTTCGTACTGTACCCCGGTTAGGGATTCTTACTGAGTGCCTTTGTACTCACCCTTATTTTCTATGGTTTTTCCACCAAGTAACTTGGGACAGCACTAGGACGGCCAGTGGAGGAGCCGAATGATCATGGGAGCTGTCGGCATCACTCTGTCTATGTTTTATGTTTTTTTTTTTATTCAGCAAGTAGTTGGACACGGAGTCCTTAGGGGGATTTTGCATTATGATGTTTAAACTGTTTATGGATGTTTTAATAATACTCTGGCCAGGGATTATTTTAAAGTTTTAAACAAGAATCTAGAATTGAATATTTTATTTTAGAACTTAATGTATTTTGAATTGTTTTCACGGACTTATTTATCCTTAAATGCATGCATGCTGAGTAAGAACCATGTTTAGGACTATTTTAGAGTCGGGTTCTTACACATAACCTGCCAGCCACGCAGCCTCGCCCGCCCCACCTACACGCCGTGCCGAGCTGCAGCCCCGTGTCGCCGAGCTCTTGTGCAGACGACTGTGCCCAGTCGTTCCTTCCCGCACAGCCCCACACGCAACCGTGCCTTGTCCTTGTGGTGCCGAGCCTGTCATTCGATTTGGGTAACCTCTGTTCCTGAGCCCTGTTGCTTTTGGTTAGCCTGGTTAATTAGCTGGATGTTTAGATATTAATGACTTATTATTGATGTTTAGGTTGTGTTTGTACGTGTTGGTATCTGCAGTTCAAGGAGCATTTATTGTCTGTTCGTTAATTGTTTCAGGTAATGATTTTTTTGTCGTGGTTGTGTGGATCTTGCGTGAATATACATTGATAGTGTTGTATGCTGCTTGTTTTACTGTTTGACTAGCATGTCTTAGTGGATAGGGTGATGTGATATCCTGACTGTTTGAGAGCATGTGCCGACTTCTTATGACATGTCTGTTAGTACCATGCTATGGTTTCTCATCTTTACTGTTAAGCATGTTATGATCTGTTATGAACTGAATGAGTCAAACTCTTAACATAGCTTCGGTTAGGTTGTTATCATCCAGAGGCTGAGAGCAGACATGACGTATGTTGTCTCCATCAGGTCGGGACTAGCGAGGATAGATTCCTGCTTTCGATAGTAGGTTGTGGAGTAGCTACCACTCCAACATAAACCTAGTTTGTAGCCTGCTAGAGTAGGATCCTTTCCTTGGTGTAAGCCTATCTCGAGACTATCCTTAGCTTCAAGCGTTGGTGTGAAGAGGCTACCACAGTTGGGTGTCGAGGGCCTCCCACCGACTGTGGATCAGTGGACACCATTCCAAGTCTAGTTAGGCATGCGTACCTGGATCGGTGTAGTTTGTGCAGGCCTACATTTACCCAATTTGCAGCAGCATGCGATGTGCGTGTACACGCATTAGATGCCGAGAGGACGGCTCCCTCGGGCTAATGTCGTCAGTACACCATCTTGTTCCTGTTTAGAGCCAGAGAGTTATTTTGATAACTCAAGTTTCTACAACTGGTTGGTAAGCTGTATATCATGTATGCTAGGGTGCTAGATGATGTGTTGTTTACGTACTGTACCCCGGTTGAGAATTTTTACTCGGTGCCTTTGTACTCACCCTTATTTCTATGGTTTTCCACTAGGTAACTTAGGACAACATCGGGACGGCTAGAGGAGGAGCTGATGGATCATGGGAGTCTGCCGGCATTTACTCTGTTATTTCTATTTGAGTCTTTTGTTCAACATGTAGTTGGGAACGGAGTTCCTGCTAGGAATATTATGTTTTGTTGTTTTAAATAAAACTCTGGCCGGAGGCTTTAACTGTTTTTAGGTAATTTTTATGTTTGGACTGTTTACTCCTTTGGAAATGTTTAAGTTCCTTCTAGTTTTTCTATTGATTGAATGGTTTTAAATTCATGCATGCTGAGTAAGAACTGCCTTTAGGACTATTTTAGAGTCGGGTTCTTACAGAACCGGCGCAGATCAGATCCCTGCGGGAATTTTTTCAAATTATTATTTATTTCTTTTTCTATTTTTTTACATATTTTTTTGGACAATAATTTCAAATAATTAGATTTTCTTAGATAATATCTATAAGTTTGAACCATAATCTTAATTATTAAAGAAAATATTCACATACATAGCTAATTTCACCCATAAATATATTTTTATACAAAAATTAAAGGGATATAATAAAGAAAAATAAATAAAATAAATAGGGCGGGGATCAGGGAAACATGGAATTTTTTTCTCCGTTCCCCGCATGAAAAATGGATATTCCTAGTTATTAACCACTCCTCATATCTAAAAAAAGAAACATATCCTAAGAAGTACCTAATATATAATTACTATTATTTGTGAGGAGAATAAAGTGTCACATGAGTATATAAAAATGTATTAAAAAAATTGATGGTTTACCGAATGAATATAAATGATATATTAAAAATGTGATATGTTATTGTTCTTATAAATTATTGGAAATATGTATTAGGTACTTTCTAAAAAGTATTCAAGTATTGCTCTAAATATAATCCAATCCACTTGTACATACGCAAAATATCATGAATTTGAATTCTCTTGCACATCATTCTCATTAAACTTACAAATAATAAAAAAAAAAAGAATTATAATTTCCTTTTATTTCATTTAGAGATTAATCTCTATGTTTTTTTCAATTTAATTCTTATACTTTGACAAAATTAAGTATATGATAAATAGCTGACCTTTAAATTAAATTATCTTTTGTAAGAATCCGACTCTAAAATGGTCCTAAACCTGGTTCTTACTCAGCATGCATGAGTGTAAAAACATTTAAAAATAAATGAGACATCTTTAATAAATAAAATTTCCTTTAAAATTAAAATATCCAAACTGAAACCTGTTAAAACAGAAACACAGATCATGACCAGTGATTTTATTTAAACATCCGTAAACAGTTTAAACATCATAATACAAAATTCCCCTATGGACTCCGTGTCCAACTACATGCTAAATCAAATAAAACATAAAACATAGACAGAGTGACAACGACAGCTCCCATGATCATGCAGCTTCTCCGCTAGCCGTCCCGATGCTGCCCCAAGTTACCTGGTGGAAAAACTACAGAAAATAAGGGTGAGTACAAAGGCACTCAGTAAGAATCCCCAACCGGAGTACAGTACGAAACAACATATCATCTAGCATCCAAGTATACATGCAAACAGTTACCAACACAGAATCCCTAGAATGAGTTGTCAAAATAACTTCTGAGTCATCGGAAGTCTCTTACTTCTAACCTAGTGATCAGCTCAATAACTGATCCCGACCAGATATCCTCGAAGGTCTCTTACCCTCGGCTAAGTGACCAACTCAAAAGCTAATCCCAAACAGATATCCTCAAAGGTCTCATACCCTTGGCCAAGTGACCAACTCAAAAGCTGGTCCTAACCAGCTCTCCAAACTGGTCCTGGGACATCTGGGAGAGTACCTAGTGTCTGGCTCTAAACTCGGAAAGGGAATAGTGTATTCACGAATATTAGCCCGAGGGAGCTCTCCTTCCGGCGCCTAACGCGTGTGCGCGCACACCGCATGCTGCTGCAAACCGCGTAAATATGGGGGCCTAGGGACAAACTATGCCGGTCCAGGTACGCATGCCTAAAGACTTGGAAGCGGTGTCACTGATCTATAGTAGTGCGAGGCCCTCGGCACTCAACTATAGCAGCCTGAATACCACTGACGCCTGAAGCTAAGAACCGATCAAGGCAGGCTTGCACCATTGGCAGGGTCCACTTTAGCAGGATATAGACTAGGATTATGCTTATGCCGATGTGGTGAGCTATACCACACTAGGCTGCCGGGGCGAGATCCTGTCCTCGCTGGTCCCGACCTATGGGGACAAGTTACGTTATGTCCGCTCCCAGCCTCTAAATGATGACAACCTAACAAGTTCTATCTAAGAATACTTAACCCTGTTCCCTAACAATCAAACATGCTTAACAACATATAAACCCTAGCATGGTACTACGAGCTTAAAGACAGGAATCAAAGCATGTTGGAAGAACAAAACCTAGCATGGCACTAACATGTGGAAACAGGAGTAAAACATGCTAGCAGGAAGCAGAACAGTATATAAACCTTATCCACTAAACATGCTCGTAAACAGTAAACAAGAAAACAAGAATGCAATCAACGAAGTCTCGCAGGTTCCACACAACCCTGGTAAGAAATTTTTACCTGGAAATAAGCAGAACAATCAAACAAATAGAAAGTGCTCCTTGAGTTGCAGAACCAACGGATAAACAACCTAGGCAAATAATCACAACGAAATATAATTAGTATCTACGCAGCCAACAAACTAGGCAACTAAAAGCTCGAGGCTCGAAAGGAAGGAATTACCCTAAAATTGAAGCTTAAGAGGCTCGGCAGCCGGGCCTCGGTAAGGCAAGCTCTCGACAAGATGGTACGGCAGAGGCACGGGCGCGAGGGGCTGCAGCACGGGCTGTGAGGCGAGGCAAGGCTAATCACGTGCAGAATAGCAAGGGCTGGGGGCGTGGCTTCGTAGGCGTAATCGAGCGAGGCTTGCGACAGCGACAGGTTGGTGCGGGTGATCGTGGCAAGGTCGTGCGCACGATGGGTGGGGTAATCGCAAGGGCTGCTTGTGGGAAGGTGCAGCTGCGATGCTTGGCTAGGCGAGCGGTCTCGATCGGATGCGCAATAGGGTCTCGGTGATGGATGAGGCGATCGGCTAGAGAGAAAAAAATAGACGATGGAGAAGAAAAGAATTGAGATGGGGAAGAGAAAATTCGTGAGGGAGATTGCGATTTGGGAAAAGAGAAGTGCAGCTAGGCTTAGGGTCTCGAAAAAATAAGCAGGGTTGAACGGAAGAGTGCCACGTGTCCTCAAGCGATCCCGACTTCAAATCCTGGCGAGGGAAAAACTTAAACAATTAATTTCCTCTTTTTCTTTTAAGCGAACTGACCTCCAAGCCCCTCAAAAGTAACTCTAACCCTGGAATCTTGAAACCGATAGAATAACCGAACTCAGCAAATAACAGAAATGGCCTTGAAACTCTCGTTAATTATGGAACTAACCCTGAAGGCAAAATTACTAAAATGTCCCTAAAGGCTCAAACTGCCCTAACGGCCCAACCGAACAACCGAATAAACAATCGAACATACCTGGAGAGTTGGAATTGCAAAACTGGACGGTTACATTATTCCTTCCTTTTAAAACTTTTGTCCTCGAAAGTCCTAAGACTGGAACAACTCCAGATAATGTGTCCTCATCTCGTCCTCTAACTCCCAAGTAACTTCCTCTGCTTTTTTATTCTTCCACTAAACCTTAACCAAATTAATCTCTCGGTTAAGCAAAGTCTTGCGATCCTAGACTAAAATCTTCACTGGCTTCTCCTCGAAGCTCAAATCCTCGTTCAGCTCTAACAGCTCAAAGTCAACTACATGCGAAGGATCTGCCACATACTGTCTCAACATAGAAATGTGAAAGACGTTATGCGCTGCTACCAAAGACGGGGGCAAAGCCAAATGGTAAGCCACTTGACCGATCAGCTCAAGGATCTCAAAAGGCCCTACAAACTTGAGACTCAACTTGCCCCGCTTACCAAACCTTAAGACTCCACGCATCGGCGCTACTTTAAAAAATACATGCTGGCCGACCTCAAACTCTAAAACTCTTCTGCCTACTCTGTGCTGTCAACATACGAGCCCTGATCTTCTGCACTGCATCGTTAGTCATCTGTAATAGCTCAAGCCCCAAAACCTGTCTGTCACCAACCTCTTCCCAAAACATTAGAGATCTACACCGCTTACCATACAATGCCTCAAACAGAGCCATTTAAATCGTCAACTAATAGCTGTTATTGTAAGCTAACTCCATCAGATACAAGTACTGATCCCAATTGCCTTGAAAGTTTAAAACACAGGCTCGCAATATATCCTTGAGAATCTGGTTCACCCTCTTTGTCTGACCATCTGTCGGAGCGTGAAAAGTAGTACTGAAGCTACACTCGGTTCCCAAACCTTCTGGAGCGCTCTCCAAAAGTGAGAAGTGAACCGAGAGTCATGATCCAAAATGATCCTCGCTGGCACACCATGGTAACGAACTATCTGCTCGAAGAACAACTGTGCCCACTACTCCACGGTATAGTTAACTCTACCGGGGATGAAGTATGCACTCTTAGTCAGCCTATCCACAACAACCCAGATCTGAGTAAACCCTCTCGGCGTCCTCGACAACCTAGAGATAAATTCCATCGAAATCTCTTCCTACTTCCACTGGGGCACACTCAACGGTTGCAACAAACCTACTGATTTTTATTTGGGAGCCTTCACTTGCTGACAAGTGAGACACCGGCTAACAAACTCTACAATATCTCTTTTCATACCCATCAACCAGAATGTCTGCTTGAGATCTTGATACATCTTGGTACTCCTTGGGTGCCAAGTAAACGAGGAGCTATGAGCCTCATTAAGCAACTCGTCTCACAGCTCGGCATCCGCTGGAACACACAACCAACTTCAATACCTCAAACCTCCGTCTGGTGCTAAAACGAAGTCAAAATCTCCATCCTTCCGAACTCTCTCAATCAACCTACTCAACTTGGGATCACTCAGCTGGCTATCAATGATCCTCTACTTAATCGACGACTGAACTGTCGATTGGGCTACCCTAGAGATAACCTCTCCCAACAATACTGCAATACTGGCTCGCTTGAACTCTTTTCACAAATGAATCTGGGAACTCAACAAAGTTGTAGAGTACGCGTCTTCCTACTCAGAGCATCTGCCACAACATTGGCCTTTCCCGGGTGGTACAATATCTCACAGTCGTAGTCCTTAACCAACTCGAGCCACCTCCTTTATCTCATGTTTAACTCCTTTTGAGTGAAGAAGTACTTAAGTCTCTGGTGATCTATAAACATCTGAATCTTCTCACCATACAAGTAAAGCCACCAAATCTTTAAAGCAAAAATAACAGCTGCCAACTCCATGTCATGAGTTAGATAGTTCTTCTCGTAAGGTTTTAACTATCGGGAAGCATAGGCAATCACCTCCCATACTGCATCAAAAAACAACCCAGTTCAAACTTGGAAGCATCACTATACACCACAAAGCCACCTGTTCCCTCGGGAACGGACAACACAGGGGCAGGCATCAAACTGTGCTTCAACAAAGCAAAGCTATTTTCGTAACTACCATCCGAAACAAAGTCAACACCCTTCCTAGTCAATCTGGTAAGGGATGCCACTTTAGTGGAAAAGTCCTTGACAAATCTCCGGTAATAACTTGCCAAACCCAGAAAGCTATGAATCTTTGCGACCGTAGTTGGTCTGGCCCACAAACTCACTACCTCAATCTTGGCAGGGTCCACTACAATGCCATCTTTAGAAACAACATGTCCAAGGAAAGCCACTTGCTCTAACCAGAAATCACACTTGGA
>JBBMKA010004508.1:0-12199 GCA_037833695.1 Sechiopsis laciniata | reverse complement strand
ATTAACATTATAGTTGAAATTTATAGATATTTTCTAAGAAAATCTAATTATTTAAAAGTATTGTCCAAAAAATATTTTTAAAATGTAAAAAAAAAAAAAAAATTGAAAAAATCTCCGCGGGGAACCTGACCCCGCCGGTGCCCCGCCGGGGAATCCCCGTCCCGATCCCCGAGAGAAAAATGGGATTTTTCTGGAGACGAGGATTAAATTAGGTGGTGGGGACAAGGACGGGGAAGCCATTCCCCGGTCCCGCCCTACCTCGCCCCGTGGACATCTCTAATATAAATTAATCAGGGGTGCTCGTAAAAAACTGAAAAAATCGCCCAAACCAACCGAAATCGCTATTTGTTCGGGTTGAAATTAGTTCGGTTATAATATTGATAAAACTTAGATATTCGATCGATTTTTGGTTTTGGAAATAAGAAAATTGAAAAATCGAATCTGACCGATAATATATATTCAACGGTAGGGGTGATTTCGATTCGGTTTTTATCGGTTTGTACCAAACCGACAACCAAACTGATATTTTTGGTTTTCAAAAAATTGATCCGATCCAATGTCTAATAAAGTGTAGAACCATTGGTTCGGTTTTCAATTGGTTCGATTTGGTTTTGGATCCGATCTGATGTCCAATTTTTTTTAATATATAAAAAAAAAAAAATCACAAACAACAATTTTTTTAAAGGTTGAAAGTATTTTTTAACTTATTAAAAATTATTTAAGGATGATTTTTACTTGAAATAAAAGTGAATTAAGAAAATCTTCAAGACTTTAGAAAATCATGGGTGGCATGATTTTATACGACTTATTGACTATATATATATAATCTCAAAAAAAATATATAAATATATATTTCGGTTTGGATCGGTTTTTATTGGTTTTTTAAAATGAAAACTAAAACCGATCCAATATTTTTTATTTTTTCAAGTTACAAACCGATATGTCCGATTTTGTGCTAAAAAATCGATCCGATCCATTGGATTGAATTGATTCGGTTCGATTTTTCGATTTTGTTGCACCCCTATTCAACAGTAGCATCTATCATTAGCAGCGCAGTTGGTGCCCATTTTCCACTTGTGTATGTCAGGTTTCAAGTTAATTTGATTTGCACCTGCTTTTTTTTTTTTTTTTTTTTTTTTTTTTCTTACAATATGATCATAGAGAAGCAATAACATGCCTTTGGAGAGTAAAGCGACCCATGTTCTGATAGGCCCAAGTGACAGTTCCATAAGTCCAATTAATGCTGACTAATGATAAACGGTTTAATCGCTTGCCGAACTGCCCAACCCGCCATTCAATTGATTCGGTCGGAACAACTTGCAATTTAGCCGATTGAGTTGCGATTTTTGTATATTCTAACCAATTATGACCAGTTCGGCTTCGGTTCAGCCCAAAAATTGAGCCGAACCGAGCAATTACGCCCATAAAAGTAACTAGCCACCCTCACCAAGGTTTTTTTTTTTTTTTTTTAGTTCAACTATAATCGAAGGATTATATTCGAACACATGACCAGGTCATGAAACACACAAATGCCACTTAATTACTACTTTAGGAGTTATGAGACATCTGTGACCATAAAATGATAATAGTTGTCAGTAGATAACAATTGTTAATAAGTAATTATTATGTTGGTAGCTCGTTGGTTATCTTGTTTGGTGGTAATTCAATTTAATTTTACAGTCACGAGTTTAATCTTAGAAATCGGTATTTGACTTTCATATTATTTGAAAGCAGTATGCCCTCTATATAGAGTTTGTTGGTCCCATTCTCCCAAATTTGTACTTAAAAAAGTGTAATTATTATGCGTTTATAATGAACATAATAACTATAAAAAAAAAAGTCTGTGTATAGATATTGGTTAGAGATAATCATTATATGGAACTTCAAAAAAGCCGTAATTTGTATGTGTTTAGGTATATATAATAATGAGTGATAGATTATTTAGCAAGAAGATAATAGTTAAAAAAAGATTGAAATGAATAGTGGTTATTATTTATTATAAACAAAATAATTGTTAGTAGCTCAAATAATAGATGTTATTCGTCACCTTTACTCCCACTTTATATTAGTGATCCAATCGAATGGGTCGGTGGTGTAATTGGTTATCTTATTTGGTGTTAATCCAACCGAATGGGTCAGTGACGCAATGGTTTCATTGTTTAGTTGTAAATCAGTTCAACACCAGTGTCACAAATTCGATCCCGAGAATTGGTATTTGCCTCCCCTCTCTCAATATGTATTAAAAAAAACTCCACGATCACGAGTTTGAGCCAAGAAATCGGTATTTGGCTCTAAAATTTATTAAATACTTTTTTTTTTAGTTATGATCTCCTTAAAAAGACATTGACCTTTATAGAGAGAGGTTTGAGCCTAGATCTCTATAGAGAGGGTATTATTGTCTAAATTAGTTAAATTATAATCAAGGTTAAAATATCTACTATTAACAAAAAAAAAAAAGGTTAAAATATCAACTTAATCCAATTTTGTTTTTTGTAATTTTTTAAAAATTTCAATTTGTATACTTTTAAATACTTAATTTTAATTCTTTAAAAAAAAACTTAATTTTAATTCAATAAATATAAATTGCTCCGAAGTTAATGTAAGATATGATATAAGGTAGACATAGGAATCAATAAAACATTTTTAATTAGCATATTTATATTTAATTACTTATGCGACCTGTTTAAAGAAAAAAAGAGATGTTTGAATGAAGTTTTGATTAGAGGTTAGTTTCAAGAGTTATTTTGAGTAATTAAAAATTAAGAGTTGTAGTAAAAAATTTGTTTGGATGTAGTTTTTTTTGTAAAAGAGTTAGAGTCAAAATCTTGTTTAAATGTAGATTTAAAATAAGTAATGATTTTGAGTAGTTAAAAAAAGAATGATAAAAAATAAATTATTTTAATGAGTG
Source organism: Sechiopsis laciniata (assembly GCA_037833695.1). Lineage (NCBI taxonomy): Eukaryota > Viridiplantae > Streptophyta > Magnoliopsida > Cucurbitales > Cucurbitaceae > Sechiopsis > Sechiopsis laciniata. Next base: position 9,291 of record JBBMKA010004508.1, on the reverse strand, counting down.
AGAAATGAATGATTAAAAATGAGTGGTTAGAAGTAAAGAGTTATTTTGAGTAGTAATAAATGAATGATTAAAAATGAGTGATTAGTAATGAGGAATTATTTTTATAGTAAACATAAGAATTTATTTTGAGTAGTTAAAAAAACTCGTTTGGATGTAATTTTTCAAATAAAAATGAGTAAATCCTCAATCTAAATCCAACTTAAATATGACAAACGAACATCCCGAAAACGATTCAAAAAAATAAAATAAAATAAAAGACTTACACGACTTTGGCGCTTAGAAATCCTCCATACTCATCTTCAAGTGCTTGAGGAATGTCCCAATGAAATAGCGTCACATATGGCACTATTCCTGCATTTATTTTGTACACAATAAATAATTCAATAAATAATTTTTTTTTTGAAATACAATAAATAATTATTCATATCATATAAAATAATACAACTATAGTATGTCAAGGACAAATATCGTGACTTTATTTTTAAAAAAAATTGACAATATTTAAGATAAAGATATTCAAATTTATGATATCTAATATAATAAGTCATATATCATTTTAGTTAAGTTTTCACTTATAGTTTTAATTATATAATTGACTTTAATATTTTAAAGAAACAAATTGATTACGAAAATTTCACCAAATTATTAGTTTTTTAGTAAAAAGAAATTACCATTGGCAAGGAGCTCGTTGATGACATTGTTGTAGAATTTGATGCCATATGGACTCACTCCCCCACTAAGTTTTCCCTCTTTTAATTTTTTTACAAAAGGAAAAAAAAAGTAATAATCAAAATTTTACCATGGAGTGAATATGGTAATAAAATGAAATTGAAATAGTAAATTTTGTGGGGGTAAATCTTACTTGGCAGAATCCTTGACCAAGAGAGGGAGAATCTGAAAGAGTCCAACCCAATTTTTTTCATTATTTGTATATCCTCCTGCAAATTAAACCAAACATTATCATTAAAAAAAAACCAAAAATGATCAATATACTTCTCGATATTATTAATTCAATTATAATAAATAATACTTACAACGCAGGTAAAATAAAATGTACAAGTTTAAATGATCATTTTTGTCTCAACATATACCATATTAAAAATAAATATATTCAATATTTATCAACAAAAACCATAACGTTATGGTTTTCATGAGGTATGCGCATATTAAGTGTGTATATGTACCAAAAAAAAAAAAAAAAAAAAGAATAAACCTACTAAACAGAAATCATTCTGTGTCAACAAGTTTGTTAAATTTTAACAATATCAAATAAGTAAATGACTTACTAAATCGGAAAATTGAAAATTCACAAAACTTTTAAAATATTAAATTGAATTTATTAGATATTTTTTAGTCGACACAAAAATAAAATTCAATGACCTGTGTGCAATAAATTTGAAAGTTTGAAGAGTTGGGATAATAATGTGCCCAAAATATGCCTTTTTTTTTTTCAAGTTTATGATTCCAAAATATGCCTTTTGGACCTTGGTGTGGATAATAAAAATGTCAATACTTCATTATTAAGATGTTATCATATATAATTTGAACATTCAATGAGATGATTTGAGATGCAGGAAGAAGATGATGGAAGCCATTAATGAAACTTGTGAGAAAATGTATTATTAAGGAAGAAGAAAGGTGGAGGCTACATTATGCCACACACAATACAACTCTAATCATGATCTATATATATTACTATTCTAACCTAAGGTCCAATGAGCTCTAATATACTCTAACATTCAAAATTAGAAGTTCAAATCCTTTCCTACAATAATTGTTTTCATTATAGATTCTTGAGCTTTCAGATCAATATTTAATTTATAATTTTTGTTCTTTGATGTCCTTACTAGATCCATTTATGATAGTTAAGTTCAACCATAATTGAAGGCGTAAGATTTAATTCATAATCTCTTCATTATTGAGATATACTTATATCGTTTGATTTTTTAGTCATTATATTTGGCTAATTAAACTATGCTTTTGTTGAAAAAGCTGAGTAAATCATACCTTATAACGATGGTAGAAATCTGTAGCCACTTCTCCACTGCTATTGTCCCATATTTTTTCTGTTTTATTTGTTTATTTTTGTCAACAACCAAACAATATATTTGTGCAGCATATTATAAATATTGACTTGTAATTTTTTGCATGGTTTTCAACATGTATATATGAATTAAACAACCTAGAGCTTTACACGTGATTTACCACATGTTTTACCAAATGAACCTTCGCTCAATAACTCAACAGAGAGCTAAACAAAACACTTTCTGTTCTGACTTCAAAATTGTTTAGGATCAACTGAGTTCTGTTATTGCGATTGAAAAGAGCTGATCGAATGTATGTTGTTTTTGGAACAATTGATACGGGATCTTTTGGGTGATGACAAAAAACAAAATCATGAGGATTTATGTCCAAAGTGGTTAATAACATATCAATGTTTATGTATGTGAATGTTCGTTGTCCCTAACAGTGTCTACTACTGTTGTGTCCCATATTTTGTTTGTTTATTTGTGAATGGAGGATTCAAAATAGGCCTTCATAATCACAAGTATACACTTTAGGGGTGTTTCCATGAGTAATTGCATCAGAAATTATTTTGAGGTGTAGATTTTTATTGAGAGATCGTAGAAATGAGTGGTTCGAAATGATGAGTTTGAGTGGTTAACCTAACTTATTTTGATGTGATTTTTTAGGAGTATATTCGTGACACCACTGACCCGTCCTTATGATGTGCCATCGAGATATTTCTAAGAATATTTTAGTTAAGCGCTTTCCAGTACCTCGAATCAGAAATCTTTCAAAGAAGCATGCTCTCGAGGATGATAATACTCGTTAGTACCCATGATTACATTTATCTCAACAACAACAAAAAAAATCAATAATTACATTTGCTTTTTTTTTTTTTTCAATAAAGGGATTGTACTTGCAATTATTTTCTAGATATGATTAGTTTTTTAAGTTAAATGATAATAATAATAATAAAAAGTAAACAAAATACATAAATATTTGCATGCTCCCTAGGCAGCATGCAAATATTACTCAACAAAATATACCCCTCTTTTTCACATTTATTTTTTGATTTATCATCTAGTGTTCTGTTTCTTTTTGGTGGTGAATGTACTTAACCAAGAAGTGAAAAGAAAAATAATTAAAAAAAAAAAAAAAAAAAAAAAATTTGCATGACTTGAAAACTTGGAGCTTTGCTCCACGAAATCGAGACATCATTGATCCATTTTTAGACTTAAGCATTGGGATACATCGTGAGACCGAAAATGAATTCTTTAATGTTTGAAAAACACTAAAAATATTGATGTCCAAAGCAAAAATGTATTTTTCGGTTAATCAACATTTGTAAAATGGAGGATTCAAAACTATAAGTCACAAGTATACACTTTAGGGTGTGTTTGTTTTTTGTAGAAAAGAGTAGAGTGGAGTGGAGGGGAAAGAAGTAGTTAATAGTAATTAAAAGTGGTTATCTCCTCGTTTGGAGATTAATGTTAAAAGTAGTGGAGAAATCAGCTACTTGTTTGGAGATTGAGGTTAATAGTGGTTATACATTTTTTTTTTCTTTTTATTTTTTGAAAATGTGGTTGGAGTAGTCTATAATTAAAAATTTATGAATTTTAATTATTCACCTCAATTATTGTTAACTAATCTTAAAAAATATTTTTATGTTTTTTAGTTGAATAATAATTCAAATTGAAGAATTCAAATTCATGGCATTTTAGTTCATTGACTCACATATGCACTCTTAAGATAATAAAAAAAACTATCATATTGAATTATCAATCAACTTTTAGTTTTATATTTGTTACTAAACATATTAATAACATGAATCAAGCAAGCAATAGTAAATTTTAAAATTTTAAACTAAATTTACCATTGAATAGATCGTTAAAATTTCAATTATTAAGAGAGTAGTAGAAAATATATTTACGTGAAACTTATAAAAATTTATTCTTCTAGAAAAAAAAAAAAAAAGAAATAGTAGAATATGATGATCTTATTAAGCAAACAAAATATATTATATAGTAGTTAAAATATTTGTTTCCTAACAAAGAAATAAAATAAAAAAACTCATAACTTCAAAATATTTATTTATTTTTCTTTCCTTTGCCTAACTTTATTAAATTTTGCTTATTGTTTTAATTATTTTTTAAAATATTGACTACTTAGAAAAAAAAAACAACTAAAAAGTCATTTTAATCCATTTACTTTCAATTTTGTTTTATTTCTTTTACTTTTAAATGTCAAATTTTAATATTTATAATGATAATAAAGCTAAAATTTAGTATTTGTCGTTAATTTATTACTATATTTTATTTACAAATTTGTTTTTATTAATTTTTCATAGTTTAAGAAATATGTTTACGTGAAACTTTTTATTAAAAAAATGAGGTTTTTTATGAATTAAAATTATTATTAATTAATAAATTTTTATGAAATAATTCCTTTCAAGATCGAATCATCGAACATAGAATTAAATTGGAATACAACCAATGAACCAAGCCAACACACTATTGACTTTTTCGATAGAGTTAAAATTACTTTTAGAAAGACATTTGAATATTGATGTTAGTCGAGATTAAAAGATATGTTTGATGAGATTTAATGTGAGATTTGATAAAAAAAAAAAATTAATTTTTTAAAAAAAAATTAAGATTTGATAGAAGGTTTGAAGAATGGTTGAAGAAAGATTAAGAGTTGTTGTTACTACAAAAAACAAACGAGAAATTGTTGAGAAGTGGTTATTAATCACTCCTCATATTCAAAAAACAAACATAACCTTAGATAATTGAGCTAAACATTTTTTTTTTGTTATAATAAATTTTAGAAATATGAATATGAGAGGAGATATCACGTGAGAATGACGGAGGAGTAAACCTAGGCCATGTATTAATCCTAGAGGTTTATTGCAATTCTTTTCTTTCATTAAGACTTGATTTGTACGTGTGGGTCCTTTTTCCCCAATTGAAACCATTGACTTAGAGTGGTCTCTCATGACAATGAAATCTCACTCTCTTCGAAATTGATTGAAAATAATGAAAGTTGAAATATTTTAATGTACATGAATACAATGAAATTAGGGATTTTTTACAATAATTTTAGCCATAAACTTCAAAATTTTGGATGAATAGATACAATTTGGTGGTAATATAAACTAACCTAGAGGAATCTTCTTCGATTCCATCTTTGAATTATTCGTAAAAATAGCAACCTGAATCACATTGGAAAAATCACCGAAAGTTACAATGAGATTGATATTCAATTGATGGTGGCGATGGCGTCAGTGAGAAGGAGGATAGATTAGGGAAGAGGAAAGTTTTTATTTTTTTTTTCAATCATCTAACTGATAGACGTTAATCAGCTTCGCTTTGTTTTTAATCGGTTTAACTTATGTCATTCAATTGGTGTCATCAATTACCTTTTATCAGTATCAATGTGCAAAAGAACGAAGAAGGTTTATCTCAATAGTAAGTATATCTCAATAATAGAAAATAAAGTTTATTATTTGTAATAATGGAGAGATATAAAAATATTTATAGAGAACTATTCTTAAAAATAGATCTAAAAAAAACTATTTTTAAAACTATTTTATACAAAAATAATATAAGTGTTAATTATTTTTAAAAAATGTTTATAAATATATATTTTAAATAACTTTTAAAAATGCATGATAATAAAATTAAAGAAAAACAATAATAAAAAAGAAATGGAATTATATTTATAAAAATAAAGCAAAAAGGTATAAATCATATATATAAAGAAAAGAAAGAAAAAAAAATTAAAATTGAAAATACATTTAAAAAGGATAAAAATGTACTAAAAAAAGAGAAAGAAAGAAAGAGGAAGTACGTATGAAAAAAGTGACAAAAAAAAAACAAGGAAAGGAAAAAGAAATACAGCTAATGTTGATCAAAGAGACTTAGCCATTCAAAACTTTGGGGCCCAACATCTGTTGTGTCATTAGGACATTATCATTAATATATGAAATATATAAAAACTATAGTATGTTTCTAATATATTGAAAAAGATCCAAACTATATTATCGTGCTAAATTCCAAAATTTTGAAAGGGGTTATGGCCTCTCTAATCCTTTCATAGGCCCGTCCCTGTTTTAACCTTTTTCAAACCCTTTTATTGTTATAAAAAGGTTTTTTTTAAGTTTAATTTTGAAGATCGAAGGATTCAAATTCAAGAATTTTTGGTCATGCTATACACTAACGCTGAACTGTTGTTCTTGTTTGACGATTATAAAAAAAAACTTTAAATTCATCTTAATGAAATTTTACCATCAAATTTTAACCAAACTTGTTAAAGTAGCTTTTCTTCTTTTTTTTTTTTTTGGATTAAATTATATGTTTGGTCTCATGATTTCAAAAATAGTTAAAGTTTAGTTTTTTTTTTTTTTTTTTAATACCCATGATCATGCAAGCTTAAAATGAGACACCACTTAATTGGGGACTCAAACCTTGCCAAATCAATAAATCTCGAGGAAAATCATAATTGTTAGCTAATTAAATAATTGAAAGTTATTATTCATGTATAAACGATGAATTTGTGAACAAAAAATTACATCATTTAAACATAATTAGTAAATAAACAATTAATTAATTTACTAACGATTACGAACAACCAAAAACTTTATTATAATTCTCAAAAAAAAAAAAAAAACTATGTTATAAATTTTATAAAATGATATACACTAAATTATAATTTTTAAAATCATGTATTAAATTTTACCTTTCTTTAAATTATAACCAACTTTAAAATTTACCATATTTTTTTTATCTTTGACAAACACTAAAAATATTTTGGTAATGAATTAAGTGAAACCTTTGTGAGTCTTGGTGAAAGTATCCCAGATACTTGGTCCTTTTCCATATGTACTTGCTGCTCCTTCTAACTGCAAAATAAAATCTAAAATAAGATAATTTTTTTTAAAAAAAATGGTTATTGCAATTGCCGACATGTCGGAACTTTAAAAATGACAGGAGAGAGAGAAACCTGGTAAGCGGCTGAGCCAGATCCGAAGAGAAACCCGGCCGGGAAACTGCTCCGGTTGAACGGAACCGGACTAAGACTAAGTTCCACCAACGGGCTACTCGAACCGCCGGCAATAGCCGCGGCGATGAGCGTTATAAGAAGCACCGGAGCTTTACTCGCCGCCGCCATGTCGCCGTTGGATTTTATGCTGATCCTCAATCCCCCAAACTCTCCTTTAAATAATGGAATATTCCGTCACTCTTCTATTTTTTGGACATGACGCAACTAATGTCACTATATATATTGATTTTCAAGATCGTGATCTTAGAATTGAAATAAATTATTACCAATTAAAATAGTTTACCACTGATCTATTCGTTTAATTTTCATAATATTTAATTTGAGTGAAGCCTATTAATTTCAAGTTTTACCTAATTAAAATATATCAATTTCATTTAATTTAAGTCTACCCTGTAAATTTAAGATGATTAAATAAGTTTCTTTTATATTTGATTTTTTTTAAAAAAATTTGACATAATTTTTTTTTCCTCATAGAAAAATTTTCTATTAAAGAAAAATCTTTCACAATTATCCAAATTAATACGAACCAGAATATATGGACATAACTGTTTCTTATTTTGTTTTTCTTGTAAAGGCACACGTTTCATTTACGTAATGATTGTTTGTTTGTTTTTTTAAGAATAAAAATGGTAATTTAGACTAGTTTTGATAATATTTGGTTTTTTGTTTTTGTATTTAATTTTAAAATTTATTTTTATTTAAATTTGCTACCGTGTGTTTCATTTTTTTTTTTAAAATTTATATATATTAATCAAATTTAAAATATAAAAAAAAAGTTTTTGAAAGCTAAATTTTTTGTTTCCTTGTTTAGTTTTAAAAAACATAGATAAAGCACGGTACATATTAATTAAGTAAAAAAAATAAATAGTTGTGTTGTAAATTTAAAGTTTAAAAATGAAAAATAAAATGATTATCAAATAAGATCTTAATAATATGCATTGAGTAATTCTTGTGGATTGTATTATATATGTATCTTTATAGCGTATTTATAATAATATCGATGTCGATGTTGAATTTGTAATACTAGTATTTATTGTAATGTTATGTATTACAATTATATGTATTTATATGAATGTAATATGTGTATCTTTAGGGTATTCATCAATGTCGATGTCGAATTCATAATATTAATATTTATTGTTACGTCTCTATGTATTACAAATATATGTATTTATGATTTTGCATTCTGTAACAGTCCGACCCATCGCTAGCCTAGATATTGTCCGCTTTGACCCACTGGCCTCACGAATTTGTTTCTCCCCCAATGGAGAAAACACGTATTGCTAGGAGAAGGTATCCACACCCTTTATAAGGAGTGCTTCGTTCCCCTTCCCAACCGATGTGGGATTCCCCTCTGGGTTTCCACCTCCCCTTAAAGGTCCAGCGTCCCGATGGACCCGGCAGACCGGCCCGATGCCTGGCTCTGATACCATCTGTAATGGCCCAACCCATTGCTAGCCAAGATATTGTTTGCTTTGGCCCACTGGCCTCACGGATTTATTTCTCCCCCAATGGGGAAAACCCGTCTTGCTAGGAGAAGGTATCCACACCCTTTATTTGGAGTGCTTCGTTCCCCTTCCCAACCGATGTGGGATTCCCCTCTGGGTTTCTACCTCTCCTTAGAGGTCCAGCGTCCCGATGGACCTGGCACACCGGCCCAATGCCTGGCTCTGATACCAACTGTAAAAACCCGACCCGAACCAAGGTCTTAACCTAGGTCTTCACTTAAACCTTTAACTCAATATTTATAACCATAAAATAGTTGGCTTAAAACCACCGTTGATCAACCACATTTAAGAACACTTTTTATTAAGAACAATCAGTAATCAGGGTACCCTTGGAAAACAGTTAAATAACAGTTAAAATCCAGAACAAGTTAAAAAAAACATATAACACTAGGCTAACAGCCCGTTTTGCGGAATTCAAAAGGAACAGGAAAAAGAAAAAAATAAAAATAAAAAATAACATTGACTCAGAGTAACTAGTTTTGCCCATGGTCTTCTTGCAGCTCCTATCATCCCTCCCGGTATATCACGTGCATACCTATGGACAGCCCACAGAAAAGGAAATGGTGAGTTTACAAACTCAGTAAGGATCCCACTAGGAATCGACTGTCTAAAACACAGGTTTTTTTTTTGCTCAAACCCCCACTAATAACATTGAGCACTAGGCCCCACAATAATACACAACAATGGACACAAGGTCCCAATCATCAATGGGCAC
>JBBMKA010004497.1:0-12199 GCA_037833695.1 Sechiopsis laciniata | reverse complement strand
TTGTCTGTTTATGTTCTTTATTTTGATTCAGCATGTAGTTGGACACGGAGTCCATAGGGAGTTTTATACTTTATGTTTTAAGAACTGTTTTGAATACTGGCCAGAACTTATGCATACTTTATAAAAGGTTTTGAGGTTATTCAGTAACTTGTCTTGCATGTTTTCATTTTATATGTTTTACTCCCATGCATGCTGAGTAAGGACCGGTTTAGGACCACTTTTCGGGTCGGGTCCTTACACGAAGTCTGGCTTTAAACTCGGAAAGGAAATGGTGTACTCACGAACATTAGCCAGAGGGAGCTCTCCTCCCGGCGCCTAGAGACATACTACGCCAGTCTAGATACGCATGCCTAAAGACTCGAAAGCAGTGTCACTGATCTACCGTAGTGCGAGACCCTCAGTACTCGACTGTAGCAGCCTGAATACCACCGTCGCCTGAAGCTAAGAACCGGCCATGGCAGGCTTACACCGTTGGCAGGGTTCCGCTCTAGCAGGTAACAGACTAGGCATATGTCGGTGTGGTAGCTACTCCCACCCGGCTGCAGAGGTAAAAAATTTATCCTCACAGCCCGACCAATGGGGACACGTACGTTTGTCCATTTTTAGCCTCTAGATGATGACAACCTAACAAGTTCTATCTAAGATTACACAAACCCTATTTCCTAACAAACAATCATGCTTCACAATAATTAACCCTAGCATGGTACTACGAGCTTAAAACACGAATCAAGTATGCTAGAAGAACAAACCTAGCATGGCACTAACATGTGAAAACAAGAGTCAAACATGCCAGCAGAACAGATCAGCATAAAAGTTCCTATCCACTAAATATGCTAGTAACAGTAAAACAAGTAAACAGGAATGCAATTAGAGAAGTCCCGCAGTGTCCACACAACCCCAACGGACTCGACAAAGTTACCCAAAGCCAACACAAGGCTCGGTAAGGCTCTAGGGGAAGATGTCTCAGCAGCTGCTAGGGTGCTTGCGGCTAGAGCTTGGTTTGTTGCAAGAAGTGCTCTTGGCTAGGTTGGCTTGCAGCAAGGATAGAAGCTTCTCGGCTGCAAAGGTGTTGCAATGGAGTTGATGCTTCTCGGCTAGGGTTTTGGTTTTGCAGCAAGAATGGCTCTCGGTTAGTGCTCCTCTCGGCAAGGCAACAAGAACAAGAAGTGGTGATCTCGGCTAGGTGAGGATTTACAGTAAGACAACAAGGTGGGGCTTAGATGTCTCGGCCAAAGGAGAAGAAGGGGATTAGGGTTTGTTCTCGGTAAGAACGGAACAAAGGGCTTGCTTGGTGATTGGAGAAGAGAGCTTGGAGATGGAGTTTGGCTATGGTGAATTCGGCAAGGGAGAGGATGGAGAAGAAGATGAATCGCACAAAGGAGGAAGAATGCGTGCGGCTAGGTCTTTTAGGTCTCGGCCAAAAAATGGGAAATAATAAGATTGTGACACGTGTTCCTGGCCACCAGCTTTTGAGTCCCAGCGAAAACACATTTTTAATAAATAATTTCTCCTTTTCTCATTTAGTCAAACAAGGGCTCCAAACTTGCTCAAATAGCAACACTAGCCCTGGAAACTTAAAACCGAAGTAAAACCCAAACTTAGCAATTAACGGAACAGCCTCGATTCCATGGTTAATTACGAGACTACCCCTGAGGGCAAAATTACCAAAATGCCCCTAAAGGTCTAAACTACCCTAACGGCTCAACCGAACAACTGAAAAAGCAACAGAACATACCTGGAGATCTGAAAAGGAAAACTGGGCCGTTACACTTTTCTGCTCCATGATCCACTTTGTCGAGCGCGTTATAGCCGTCACGAATTAACGATTACGATGAATTGTGAGTCGTAGATTTTTACCACGTGTCCTTGGAATAGATATTTTTCTTTCCAATCTTTTCGCTTCGCTTCATTGTCGCTACTACGATCATAATTTGAATTCTTCGGGTTGCTTTTGGGGCTTTAGCTTTGCTGAAACGAACTTCTTTCCTCTACTATCCTTTGCTCTTCATAGCCACTTTTGTTCTTGCAAAGTATTCTGCAAACAAACTAAAAACATCAATTCTTTTTAAAACCCTTAGAAATATTTTCATTCAATTTAAGCATGCTTTGCTACAATTAACTTCCAAATTTCATTTCTAGTAGACTTTTGTTAGATGTTTCACTTTAAGCCTAGTTTTAGTCTGTGGGAGCGAACTGCTATACTTAATCAGTCCATTTCGACATTTTTCTTCTATAAATATCTTAATTTAAACTACTTTAACTCTTAATTCTTGAAAGTTATCACACCCCTAAACTTGCATTATTGCTCGTCTCGAGTAATAGCTTAATTAAGAATATTTTCCTTTTGTTCTTTTAGCGAATTGTTTCTTGTTACTTCTGCACAGCGAATCAACATTACCCTCTAAAAAAATTCAAATAAATTTATAAATGAAACTCTTCTATAACTGGACCATGCTGAGCAAAACGTTTAAGTTAAGAAACTTTTGATTTAGCAAGAATTTTTCCAAGTCTCGACATTTTATAATTCCCTTTTGGCCTAGAACTTTAACTTCATGGTTCTAAAAGCTTTCGCTAATCAATTGAAATTAACTTATCGCTTTAAGCTTTTGCTTTCTTTATGCTTGGTATTTCTCGTCTTTTGTCGAAGTGAATACTCTCATTTTGCAGTTCGTTGGGGATTCCTCGCTTACGGTATCCTACTATCGTTTACTCAATTTTCATCAAATGTTTGAATTTATGATAGATACACAATGTTAGAGCAACCGATAGCGGAGAAATGGTCCTAGGACTTAGGCTACTAGCCCTTTGATTCACTTTACTCTCATATTTTGCTTTAGGAAATTTTTGAAAATTTTCTTATCCACCCCAAGTTTTGGTTGCAAATCTCATTTTTTACTTCAGTGAAATAGCGACTAACCAATTTTTCTATGCTGAATCGCTTCTGAAGCATGTTTTATTTTATGCGCTTTTCGCGAGCATATTTCATTTTTCTTTCCTTCGGCAAACTCCACCCCCAAACTTGGACTTTTCATTGTCCCAATGAAAAACACTCAGCACCCCCAAACTTAAACTTTGCAAAAAGTTTAAGGCTTGGTTAATTCTAGTTGAGTTCGCTCTGGCTAAAAGATTTTCTCAAAATTAATTTTCTACACTTGATGAAATTGCTAAAGTGGAGACTAAGGCTTGGCTCGCTTCACTTAACATTTCGCTCCAGCATTGAAGAGTTAGATAATTATTTCATAAATAAATAAACTTGAATTACTAGAAGAAATGTCCATTGGACACGCGGAGAAATAAGAATGAGATGAGAGTGAATATCATTGCGTATGATTAAGTATAGTTTGCTAAAATTGAAAACAAAATGAAATGAGCAAAAGTAAAGAAAATTTTTTAACGAAATGATAGGGTATAAAGAGAAAGGGACTTCCATCTGTTTAACACCTCCTGAAGAACTTGCTCTCGCTGAAAAAAGTAGCAATGAAAGTTACAATTTTCATCCCTGATCTTCTTAAGCAGCTAAGCTGTTCTTCACTTCCGCTGGTCAAACCCTTAGCCTTCTTCGCTGAGTGAGCTCCTCTCGCTACTGTCTTTGGGGCAAAGTTCAAAGGTTTCTTCCTAGGCAAGAATGGGTCATTTGGCTTGCCCTTCACCCCCTGAAATAGGCAAAGCTCTGAGATGAAGTGCAAGAAGAAGAAATGGCTCACTTTCGCTCTTTCTAAGTGCGAATCTCCCTTGAAATAATGCGGCCAATATTGATGGATAGGCCGGCTATGATGAAGCAGATCAGTAGTGCTCGTGGAACTATCAAGGTAGACTCATGTGAGATAGGTATCAAAGAAGAGTTAAGGAATGAGGCCTAAATTCACCCGTCTTCGTTTAAGTTCGCCTTGTGGAAACGGCGAGACTGAGGCCTTTCATCCCACTCTGCTCCTTCTACGTCGATAACTTCCAGGCAAGTTTGGAGATCGTTTTCGGTGTAGTTGTCCAATAACTCCTCGTAATCAATTTTTCATTACCTAGCCCGAAGAGTTCATTCCACAGTTCGGGAGCCCAATTGATTTCGTGACCACGAATCGTGGAACATACTTGTGTAACGGCCTAGTTTTCCATTCTGGTTCCCTAGGTATGTTCGGTTGTGGATTTGGTTCCACAAGTATGTTAGAGTAGTTTGAGCTGTTAGGGCATTTTGGAAACTTTGCCTTCAGGGTCGGATTTGTAATTAATCAGGTTTTCAGGGCTGTTTCTGTTATTTGCTAAGTTCTAGTGATTGCTACAATTTCAGGTTTCTAGGGTTAGGGCTGCTTTTTAGGAAGCTTGGAGGTCTTTTTTGGTTAAAAAAGGAAAAGAGAAAAAAATGGTTATTTAATTTTCCCTCACCAGGACTCAAAGTGGAGATCGCTTGAGGACTCTATTTAAACCCCATTTCTCTCCAAATCCCAAAAGCCCTAGCCGCATTTCTCTTTTTCTTCATTTTGCAGAGACCCAAATCACCATTTTTCTCTCATCTTCGCCAGATCGCAAACCCTTCTTAACCGATCCAAGTAGCCCCTGGCCATCGCCACCACACGCACGTTCCCCTACCCAACCGATCGCCTGCACGATCGCCAGGCGCTCGCCAGCCTGCTCACTGCCGCACCAAGCCCTAGCTACCGCAAGTTTCATTGTCGCTTAGCCTTCGCTGAGACCGCCCGTGATCATAGCCCATCGATGGCATCATCGTGTCGCAGCAAGCCGCTCACGGCCGCACACTCCTTACTGATCCGCCTCGCTGCTTTCTGCTCGCAATGCCTTCGCTGAGCAGTCTATGCCCAGCCGTGCTTTGCGATCCCGCATGTAGCCTATCCCCACCGCACGTACCACGTAAAGACCGCAGTAGTGTCGCCCGAGATCGGGCTCATGCGCACAGTCCCTCGCCTACCGCTTCGCTTGCACAACTGTCTCGCTAGCAGCCCGCTTCGCCCAGCTTCGCATCCGTGCAGTCGTGCCCTCCGCAACATGCTTCTTCGCTAGGTACAGTTTTACCCTAGTGAACCTCCGAGGCAGCAGCAGTTTGTTCACGAGTTCCTGTCCGGTTCTCGATTTGGGTAACCTCTGTTTCCCTTGCGTTCCTTGGTTGAATTAGATGTTTGCAGATGTATTGATTATCTTAATGTTACTGTTAGGTGTGTTGAGCATTGTTGGTAATCTACAACTCAAGGAGCATCATTGTTATTCGTCTTTTCCATTTTCAGGTAAGGATTTCCTTACCGGGGTTGTGTGTTACTATTTTCTGAGCATGTTAGTGGATAGGTGATTGAACGTTATTTCTATTGTGAACTTGTTAGTTGATAGGCTTGCCTGTGATTGCTTGTTGATATACTTGTTAGTGGATAAGTTCTTGCTGGATATCTGATGTATGAATTTGTTAGTGGATAGGATTGTATGGCATGTCTGATAGAACCTGGCATGTAGAATGATGTACCCTAGATTGCACTACCATGTTTGTGGTGACTGCTTGTATCTGTGATTGTAATATGCTATATGTTATTGTGCAATGTTATTGATGTTGAACTCTGTTAGCTCTAGGGTGCTTCCTCTTAGCTAGATCCTGTTAGGTTGTCATCATCTAGAGGCTAAGAGTGGACCAATGTATGTGTCCCCACCGGTCGGGCTGTAAGGATAGATTCCTTACCCTCGACAGCCGGGTGTGAAGTAGCAACCACCCCGGTATAAGCCTAGTTTGTGGTCTGCTAGAGCGGGGTCCTTTCCTTGGTACAAGCCTACCTTGGGACGACCTTTAGCTTCAAGCGTTGGGTGTGATTCAGGCTGCCACAGTATGGTGCCGAGGGCCTTCCACCTTCTGTGGATCAGTGCTCACCTTTCCAAGTCATAGGCATGCGCACCTGGATCGAAATAGTTTGTGTAGGCCTACATTTATCCAGTTTGTAGGAGCATGCGGTGTGCACGTATGTGCATTAGATGCAGGGAGGAGAGCTCCCTCGGGCTATTGTATCATTACACCTTTCTGTTTAGTTAAAGCCTGACACTTGGGTACTCTTCCAAGTGTCCAGGATCAGCATAGTGAGCTGATCACCTTAGCCGAGAGTTGGAGACTCTTGCGATTCTGGGGGTTATATTGATAACCCATTTAGAGATCTACAGTGGATCTTTAGCCGAGAGTTAGAGACTTTCGATAGTTTGAGCATGCTGTGATTGTACTTGTGTTGAGACTACCTTTGTGATGTTGCTCTGCTTGTATGCTAGGATGCTAGATGATGTGATTTGCGTACTATACCCCGGTTGGGAATTCTTACTGAGTGCCTTTGTACTCACCTTTATTTCTGTAGTTTTTCCATCAGGTAACTTGGGATAGCATCGGGATGGCTAGAGGAGGAGCTGCTTGATCATGGGCGTCTGCTGTTTTGATTTTTATTTTGTTGTCTTAATTCAGCATGCAGGATAGTAGGGTTATAAATGATTTCATGTTTTAATCTTGTTTTGAATAACTCTAGAGAGGCTCAACTATGTTTTATCTTTTGAACCGTTTTAAATGAATGAACATGAAATTATTTTAATGGTTGGTTTAAGGTTTGATTTTGAACGTTTTGAACCATGCATGTTGAGGAAGAACCAGGTTTAAGACTGTTTTAGAGTCGGGTTCTTACAACTTGGCTCGCTAAAAGCAGACTAGCATAAAACTCAATCACCCAAACTTAACTCGCTGAACTAAGCTCAATGCAAAGATGCCTCCAGCCTTGCCGTCCTATTTACGCAACCACAGTTGTCGAGAGTCCTTTGAAGTTTGGATCAAAAGATTGCTCGGATAAGTACTTATTCGATTGATACTCGATGATGTTCTTATTGATTAATTCATGGCATTTGGAAGTGTTGCTGACTTAACATTTAGGTTTCGGCATAACAAAGCTTGCACTGCCTCTTTTTGACAAAGCGAGCCTCCATGACTCCGCTAGACTCTTGACTACTCTTGGTGGGCTACTTCGCTGAAGGCGAGGGAGTCACTGACGGATTCGCGGTCCTTTTCCTTTTCAACTCTGGAATTCCCTTTAGCTGCACGCTACTCGGAGCCTGCTCTGGTTCTGATTCATTTTCCTCCCCAGAGTCCAAAAAAGTGAGAATTTCCTCATCCAATTCTATTTCCAACTTGCCATCGGAACTCATCTCCTTCTCGCTTTGACGAAGAGTCTTGCCCTTCAACTTGGTGGCTTCGCTGGCGGTTGGATCAGTAGCGATTTGACCAGGTGTCAAATGTGCGTCATCTCTAAAAGTTGGCGAATCCTCCTGCACTTCTTCATTAGGGCTCGCAAAATGCTCTAATTCCTTGACAAATCACTGACTCGAAGCTACATTCGAGTTTGCTTCCTACGAATTTCCCTCAGATTCATCCTCAGCTTCTTCTCTCTGCTCATTTCCTCAATTCATTGAACCCAGCGCCTGGTTGTTAGCATCATCCTGGCAAAGTGCCAGCTGTGTATCATCTGTCACTGCTTCTGGTTCCTCATGAACCCCTGCACTGCCTTGCTAAAAAAGCTCGCTTATTAGGCTTTCTTCAGTGAGACGCTCTTCTTCTCTCTACTCGATGACTAATGCCCTCGACGCAGATGGTATTTCTGTTGTTAGACTCCTCTCAGCCGTAGAAGTTTGAGAAGTTTCCCTGACTTTGACAGAGTTCTACTCCGCCCTTCGCTGCTTCTTTGCAGCAGCCTCTTGTTCATTCTTCTTCTTCTTTTCTCTCTTCTCCAAGATATTTCTGTTCTCTGCCTTATATTTCTCTAGCTCTACCTTCAACTCTGCCATTCTCTTTAGCATCGCTTTCTCAGCAGAGTCTTTAAGCCCAACGGCCTTCTTTGCGGGAACCACAGTGGTTCTAGAAACCTTTTCCAAGACGGGCTCGACCGTCTTCTTCTCAACATGCCTTTTCTGCTTTAGTTCTGTAGACTTGACTGAACTGGCAGTACCAAGCTCAGTCCTTTTCGCCTCAGCGGGCTTGACGAATATTCCAATAGAGGCCTTCACCGAGCTACCTTCGCTCTTCGATGTCACTCTTGTCGCCTCAGCGACTTTGTCTTTCCCAACCTTAGAGATACCCACTCCCTTGCCCACACAGTGCAAAGCCTAGGTCTTGGCAACTGGCCTCTCTTCAACAAGCTTCTTCTCTACAGCCTACTACAGTTTTGCCATCTTTTTCAACACAATCCTTTGCTTGACTCCCATAGAAGGAGTTTAAGAAACTATAGAGCTTGCTTTCGCGCTGCTCATTGCTTGCATGCGCTATTTCGCAGCCGCAAGCATGCTCACGTCTTTCTTAGGCCTTGCTGCCTTCTTGGATGAGCTAGGAACTATGAGGGTTCTTGAGGCCATTCAGAACCTGAAAATTGGTTCAAGTGAAGGAAAACTTGGCGAAGCTTGGCAAAATGAAAGGATCTTGAGAGCTCTGAAAATTTTTGGAAGCGTAAAAAGGGAAAAATGAAAGGGGAAAGGGATATTTATAAGGCTTGACTCCAGGTGCAATAATAACCTTGGGAAGTGAGACGACAATCGACGCATGATGAAATCTTGACCATTGGATTAAAATTTAAACAGCCACGCATTTATCGAGATTTGGGACTTGTTAACACGGTTAGATACATGGATGATAGCTGGAGATTTCGTGTTCGTCGTCACTTCAGCGAACTTCCCAAAATACACAATTGCAACTTACCTTCAACTTCCCCTTCCGACTAAGTTTACTACGCTATTAAATTACTCTAACCTTGCGAAATTCAATACAACAACTATATAAACCTAACAACAAAATATATACAGGGTTTTCAAAACTTACCTGGGCTAAAGATGGAGCATTAAATAAATTGAGAAAGATAATTTCGCCAATCCAGCTAGCTGGTTCAACTCAATCCTCAATTAGTGGAGTGAAATCCACTTTTGCAGATTCTTCGCCATAATAATGTTTGAGTCGGTGCCCATTCACCAGAAATTCTATTTGGTCAAATACATTTTTTAACATGACTGCACCATGAGGGCGTACCTGAGTGATCTGGAATGGACCTGACCATCGGGACTTCAATTTTCTGGGAAAAAGTTTAAGCCTTGAATTGAATAGCAACACCTTTTGTCCAACTTGGAAATCCTTGGTTTGATTTGCTCATCATGCCATCTTTTGGTTTCCTCTTTATATAATTTTGCATTTTCGTAAGAAAACAACCTCAATTCTTCTAGTTCCAAAAGTTATAAATTTTGCACTGGCGAAATTCCTAGCGAAGCGAGATTCAGTTTTTTTATTGCCCAATAGGCCTTGTACTCCAACTTCTGTGGCAAATGGCATGCCTTGCCAAAAACCAAGCGAAACGGTGACATGCCTATTGGTGTTTTGAAAGCTGTTCGATAAGCCCACAAAGCGTCATCAAGTTTGCTGGACCAGTCTTTTCGATTTTAGTTCACTACTTTCTCGAGTATCGTTTTGATCTCACGATTCGACACTTCTACTTGTCTGTTGGTCCGCGGGTGGTATACTGTAGCGATCTTGTGGCAAATGTTGTACTTTTCTAGAACGTTCACCAACGCTTTGTTTATAAAATGAGTACCCTGATCGCTGATTAGCACACGTGGAGTGCTGAACCTATTGAAGATATACTTCTATAGAAATTTGATTACGGTTTTTGCATCATTCTTCCCGCAGGGGATGGCTTCCACCCACTTTGAGACGTAGTTAACTGCAAGTAAGATATACACATTACCATTAGAGTTGGAGAAAGGTCCTATAAAGTCAATTCCCCATACGTCCAACATTCCACTCCAAGATATACTTTAGCGGCATCTCATCGCGTTTACCAATTGTGCCTAGTCGCTGGCATTGGTCACATTGTTTTGCAAATCATAGGATCTCTAAAAATGATCGGCCAGAAATCTCCAGATTGAAAGACTTTGGCTACTGTTTTTACCCCTCCGAAAGTACCAGCATACGTTGTGCCATGGCATTCAGCTATGATTGATTTCGCTTTGCTTCTGTTGTGCATTTGTGAATTATCCGGTCAGTACATTGTTTGTAAAGACAAGGTTCATCCCAAAAGTATGTCTTTACTTCGTGTAAGAACTTTTTCTTTTGTTGATAGGTAAGCTCTTTCGGGATTACACCACTGACTAGAAAATTTACAATATCAGCGAACCATGGTGGCGAAATCTGATTGATTGCTAGCAGTTGTTCATCAAGAAAAGAGTCAATGATTTCACTTTGCGCATGTGAACTCTCAGCATGTTCGATTCTTGACAGGTGATCAGCAACAACATTTTCACACCATTTTTTATCCACGATTTTTAAATCAAACTCTTGGAGCAATAAAATCCAGCAAAGTAGCCTTGGTTTTGCATCGAGTTTTTTAAACAGGTACTCGATCACACGGTAAAAATAGTCACTTTTGATCCTATTAAATAACTGAAAAATTTCTCCAATGCAAACACCACCGTTAGAAATCCCTTCTCTGTTGTGGTGTAGTTTTGCTAAGTTTCGCTCATCATTTTACTTGCGTAGTAAATAAGATGAACAACTTTTGTCCTTATTTCCCAAGCATAGCTCCAACAGAATAGTCGCTGGCATCACACAGGATGCAGAATGGTTTTTTTCAATTCAGTGTCTTGATGATGGGTGCGGTTGTAAGTGCTTGCTTCAGAGTTTGGAATGCGTTCGCACATGCGAGATCAAATTTGAACGGTTTGTTCAACACCAATAATTCACAGAGCGGCTTCGCTATTTTCGAAAAGTCTTTTATAAATCGGTGATAGAAACCTGCATGGCCTATGAAGCTTTTTATTCCCTTGACATTTGTTGGTGGTTCTAACTTTTCGATTACCTCAACCTTTGCTCGATCAACTTTCATAGCTTCTTTCGAAACGCGGTGTCCAAGCATGATTCCCTTTGTAATCATGAAGTGGCATTTCTCCCAGTTTAACACGAGGTTAGTTTCTTCGCATCTTGCGAGTGCTTGCCCAAGATTCGCTAAGCAGGTAGCGAAAGATGTGCCAAAAATAATGAAACCATCCATGAATACATCCATAAACTGCTCAATTAAATCTGAGAAAATCGCCAACATGCATTGCTGAAACGTAGCAGGTGCATTGCACAAACCAAACGACATTCTCCTGAAGGCAAAAATTCCATACGACAAGTAAATGTGGTTTTCTCTTGGTCTGCTGGAGCAATTGTGATTTGGTTGTAACCTGAATATCCATCAAGAAAATAATAGTACTCTTGTCCAGCCACGTGATCCAACATTTGGTCATTATAAGGAAGGGGAAAATGATCTTTCTTTATTGCTGCATTTATTTTTCGATAATCCATACAAACCTGCCAGCCAGTGACTGTTCACGTTGGAATGAGCTTGTTATGTTCGTTACTCATCACTGCTGTGCCTCCTTTCTTAGGCACACACTGCATCGGGCTCACCCATTTGCTGTCAGAAATTGGATATATGACACCGACGTCCAACCATTTTATAATTTCCTTCTTCACTACCTCTTTCATCCCCAGATTCAATCTTCACTGGCGATCGACCGAGCGAAATCCCTCGTCTTCTAGTTGAATCTTATGCATACAGAACGAAGGACTGATTCCCTTTGTAAGAACCCGACTCTAAAATAGTCATAAACCCGGTTCTTACTCAGCATGCATGAATTTAAAACATGTAAAATCTGACAATTAAATAATTCAGCTGGAAAACAAGTTTTATTAGCTAGCAACAAACCAAATAAAAGATTATGCAAAACCCAATACAAATGAATCCTCTGGCCAAAGTTTATTAAAAACAGTTTTAAAACCAGTTCCTTAAAAACCCTAACATGCTGAATCTGTATATAACTGAAAGAGACGATGCAACGGACTCCCATGATCATCCAGCTCCAACTCTAGCCATCTCGGTGCAGTCCCAAGTTACCTAGTGGTAAAACTACAGAAATAAGGGTGAGTACAAAGGCACTCAGTAAGAATCTCCAACCGGAGTACAGTACGTAAGTCACATCATCTAGCATCATAGCATACAAGCAATCCAAACATCACAAAAGCAGTCTTAACATAAGTACAATCATAGCATGCTCAAACCTCGAGAGTCTCTAACTCTCGTCAAGGATCCACTGCAGATCTCCAAATGGGTTATCAATATAACCCCTAGAATCTCGAGAGTCTCTAACTCTCGGCTAAGGTGATCAGCTCACT
>JBBMKA010004486.1:0-12202 GCA_037833695.1 Sechiopsis laciniata | reverse complement strand
AAGTTCTCCAAGTGTGACTTTTGGTTAGAGACAGTGGCCTTCCTTGGTCATGTGGTCTCTAGAGATGGCATTGCAGTAGACCGCGCTAAGATTGATGCAGTGAGTTCATGGGCCAGACCGACCACGGTCGTAGAGATTCGTAGCTTTCTGGGATTGGCAGGCTATTACCGGAAGTACGTCAAGGACTTTTCTGCTAAGGCAGCACCCCTCACTCGGTTGACAAGGAAAGGTGTTGATTTTGTTTGAGATGCCAATTGCGAAGAGAGCTTTACTTTGTTGAAGCACAGTCTGACGTCTGCACCGATGTTGTTAGTTCCAGAGGGAATAGGTGGGTTCGTTGTGTACAGTGACGCTTCTAACTCTGGGTTGGGTTGTGTTTTGATGCATCACGGTAAGGTAATTGCTTATGCTTCTTGTCAGCTGAAGTCTTATGAGAAAAACTATTCGACTCACGACATGAAGTTGCAGTAGTTGTGTTTGCCCTAAAAATCTAGAGGCATTACTTGTACTGTGAGATCTTGTACTATCCAGGTAAGGCCAATGTTGTGGCTGATGACTTGAGTAGGAAGACGTCGCATTCGCAGCCTTGTTGAGTTTCTAGCTTCCATTGCGAAAAGAGTTAGAGCGAGTCGGTATAGGAGTGTTGTTGGGAAAGGTTACTACTAGGGTAGCCCAATTGACTATCCAGCCTTTGATCATATAGAGGATCATTGATGACCATCTGAGTGATCCCGAGTTGAGCAGGTTGATTGCCAGAGTTCAGGCAGATGGTAATTTTGATTTTGTGGTAGCACCAGATGGTGGTTTGAGGTTTAGAGGACGTCTTTGTGTGCCAGCAGACGCTGGACTGTGAGTTGAGCTGCTCACCGAGGCTCACAGTTCCCCATTTACTTGGCACCTAGGGGGTACCAAAATGTATCAGGATCTTAAGCTGACCTTCTGGTGGACCAACATGAAAAGAGACATTGCAGAATTTGTTAGCCGGTGTCTCACTTGTCAGCAAGTGAAGGCCCCTAGACAGAAACCCGCAGGTTTATTGTAGCCACTGACCGTGCCTCAGTGGAAGTGGTAGGAGATCTCCATGGATTACATTTTTGGGTTGCCAAGGACACCGAGAGGGTTTACTCAGATCTGGGTTGTTGTTGACCGTTTGACCTAGAGTGCACACTTCATTCTCTGTAGGATCACCTATACCGTGGAATAGTGGGCACAATTGTTCTTGGAGAAGATCGTTCGGTACCATGGGGTGCTAGTGAAGATTGTGTCTGATTGAGATTCACGTTTTACTTCTCGCTTCTTGAGGGTACTCTAGAAAGGTTTGGGTGCTGAGTGTAATTTCAGCACCGCGTTTCATCCTCAGACAGATGGGCAGACAGAGAGGGTGAATCAAATTCTTGAGGACATGTTGCGAGCCTGTGTGCTAGATTTTTCGGGCAGTTGGGACCAGTATCTGTACTTGATGGAGTTTACCTACAATAACAGTTACCAAGCGACGATCTAGATGGCCCCGTTTGAGGCCTTGTATGGTAAGCGTTGCAGGTCTCCAGTGTTCTGGAAAGAGGTTGGTGACAGACAGGTTTTAGGTCCCGAGTTGTTATAGCTGACTAATGGCGTAGTTCAAAAGATCAAGGCTCGCAAGTTGACAGCATAGAGTAGGCAGAAAAGTTATACTGATGTTCAGCATCGAGACTTAGAATTTGAAGTTGGCCAGCATGTGTTTCTGAAGGTGGCACCGAATCGTAGAGTTTTGAGGTTTAGTAAGCGGGGCAAGTTGAGTCCCAGGTTTTTAGGGACTTTTGAGATCCTTGAGCGGATCGGTTCAGTGGCTTACTGGTTGGCTTTGCCTCTGTCTTTGGCAGTAGTGCACAATGTCTTCCACGTGTCGATGCTATGTCACTATGGGGCAGATCCGTCTCACATTGTTGATTATGAGTCGTTAGAGCTGAATAAGGATTTGAGCTTCAAGGAGAAGCCAGTGTAAATTTTAGCCCGGAAACATAAGACCTTGCGTAACCGGGAGATTAACCTGGTTAAGGTTCAGTGGAGGAATCAAAGAACAGAGGAAGCCACGTGGGAATTAGAAGACGAGATGAGGACGCATTATCCGGAGTTGTTCCAGTCTTAGGACTTTTGAAGACGAAAGTCTTAAAAGGAGGGAATATTATAACGGCCCAATTTTCCATTCCAGTTCTCCAGATATGTTCGGTCGTTCATTTGGGTGTTCGGTTGGGCCGTTAGGTAAGTTTGAGCCTTTAGGGGCATTTTGGTAATTTTGCCTTCAGGGTCCTGGGCTATTTCTGTCTTTTGCTGAGTTCGGGTTATTGCTGTGATTTCAGGTTTCTAGGGTTAGAGTTACTTTTTGGGAAGTTTGGAGTTCTGTTTGGTTAAAAAGAGAAAAAGGAAAAATGGTTGTTTATTTCTCCCTTGCCAGGGCTCGAAGCTGGGATTACTTGAAGACCCTATTTAAGCTAGTTTTCTCCATTTCCCAAAGCCCTAGCCGCACCACACATTCTCCCTCTCAATTTTCTCTCTCGCCAATTCTCTCCCTCTCCATTCTGCCGAGAACACCAAATCACCGATTTATCACAAAGCTTCTTCGCCAACCTCCTCACCGCTGAGCAGCCTTCACTTCGGATCTCTCCATCGCCGATCGCTGCTCTTCATCGCGCGCACAGTCCCTCGCTCGTCCGTCGCAGCACGCACGCACCAGATCCCCTTCGTCCGAGTACTCTAGCAGCGACCGCAGCCTTGCGATCGCGTCTCCGTGCTCAGCCCCTCACACCTTCGCCGAGACGTTCTGTGCCACAGCGTCAATGCGAGCAACCGTTCGCCTTAGGTATGTTTCACCCAAGCCCTTTTCGTTCTCCGTTGGTTTTCCATGGCCTGATATCGAGATCCATCGATCCTTATTCTATTCGTAGCTGAGACCACGCCCGTTCGCTTGTCCTAGCCAATCCACCTTGCTATGTTCACCTTGATCTTTGCTCGAGCGACTTCGCACCAGAGAGACGTTCGACCGCAGCATCGCCCTCGTCGAGCCTCGCCTACTCTCTTTCCCGCGCACGTCTGCGAGCAGCTTCACCTTCTCCTTTGCCGATGCCTTGCGCCTTATGCTTTTGGTTACCTAGTGTTGTTTAGCTATTAGATTGCTATGCCTAGGTTGTTACTCGTGTTGGTATTCTGCAGCTCAAGGAGCATTATTTGTGTAGTCGTTCTGCTTACTTTCCAGATAAGGATTTCCTTGCTGGGGTTATGTAGACCCTACGCTTGTCATTGATAGTTTCCTGATTGTGTGTTACCATTTTCTGAGCATGTTAGTGGATAGGTGTTTGAATGACATTTTCTGATGATATACTTGTTAGTGGATAGGTGCTTGAACGATATTTCTGTTGATTTACTTATTAATGGATAGGATTGTATGGCTTGTCTGATAGGACCTGGCATGTAGAATGTTTGTACCCTGATTTGCACCTTCCTATTTTCAGTGGCTGTTATGTTTATCGACTGTTGGCATTCTGTATGTTATTGTGCAATGTTATTGATGCTGAACTCTGTTAGTCCTAGGGTACTCTTTCTTAGCTAGATCTTGTTAGGTTGTCATCATCTAGAGGCTGAGAGTGGACCAACGTTGTGTCCCCATCAGTCAGGCCGTGAGGACAGATTCCTTACCCTCGACAGCCGGGTGGGGAGTAGCTACTACCCCGACATAAGCCTAGTTTGTGGCCTGTAGAGCGGGGTCCTTTCCTTGGGACGACCTTTAGCTTCAGGCGTTGGGTGTGATTCAGGCTACCACAGTAGGGTGCCGAGGGCCTCCCGCCTGCTGTGGATCAGTGCTCACCTTTTCGAGTCATAGGCATGCGGACCTGGACCGTAATAGTTTGTGTAGGTCTACATTTATTCATTTTGCAGGAGCATGCAGTGTGCGCGTATGTGCATTAGATGTCGGGAGGAGAGCTCCCTCGGACTAGTGTATCGTACACCTTTCCGTTCAGTTAGAGCCCGACGCTTGGGTACTCTCCCAAGTGTCTAGGATCAGCATAGTGAGCTGATCACCTTAGCCGAGAGTTGAAGACTTTTGAGATTTTAGGGGTTATATTAATAACCCATTTTGAGATCCACAGTGGATCCTTAGCCGAGAGTTAGAGACTTTCGATAGTTTGAGCATGCTGTGATTGTACTTGTGTTGAGACTGCCTTTGTTATGTTGTTCTGCTTGTATGCTAGGATGTTAGATGATGTGACTTGCGTACTGTACCCCGGTTGGGGATTCTTATTGAGTGCCTTCGTACTCACCCTTATTTCTGTGGTTTTTCCACCAGGTAACTTGGGACAGCACCGGGACGGCTAGGGAAGGAGCTGCTTGATCATAGGCGTTCGTTGTCAAAATTTATTTGTTGTCTTTAATCAGCATGCAAGATAGTTTCAATTATAAAGGATTTCATGTTTTAAAGTTGTTTTGAATAACTCTGGCCAGAGGCTTAACTATGTTTTAATTTGTCAACTGTTTTGAATGAATAAACTGGCAAATGTTTTATTTATAGTTGTCTTTAAAGTTTAATTTTGAACGTATTGAACCATGCATGTTTAGTAAGAACCGGTTTTATGACCATTTTAGAGTCGGGTTCTTACAGGAACCCTAACTTTCGGCGCTTTCCTTCGATTTCCGGCAATTTTTTATGCTTTCATCTTTTCATTGATTTGTTCTTTGTTCTTTTGATTGTTCTTGGTTTGAGCTTTCATTCGATTTAAAACTCAAGCGACTTCGTCTCACCACTCATCCATTGTTGGACATCAAAACACTCAGGCAACTCCATCTCAACACTCATCCATCGCCGGTCATCGTTGTTCTTCGCCTCTGTCCAAATCGATTAAAACGCTACCACTGGATAATCGTTAGAGATGATGAGTAATCGTCGTGGGAAACGTGTTTCCAAAGATGACGAGTTAAAACGGGGAAGATTCGACGATTTTTTCGCCATTTTTCTTTCTCTGAAAATCACTGCCATCGAAGACGAAGACTGCAAAATTCTAATTTCGTCTTTAAAAATTTAAATAAATACTTTATTGATAAATAATATATTAATATTTTATTAGAGAACATTTAATGTTAAAATCTTCATTATTAATACTGTTAATAATAATAAATACAGTAATTTTAAGGTGTATTAATCATTAATATTGTATTACTTAAACAAAAATGGAGGGTACTTTTGTAAATAATTTCATCTTCATTTTAGGGTTTGAGTTGCAGATGACGACAGCGCAAATGGAGTTCCCGCAAAAATCCAACGGGTTAAGCTCGATGGTGGCACAAATGGAATTTTAGCAAGAATCGGACGGGTGGGTCTACTTCAAAATTTTGTGAAGAAGCTAATGATGTGGCATAGGTGGGTTTCTTGTGCACACTGAACTAGGAGAGGAATTTGGTGAAGAAATTGATGACGTGGCATAAGATTGGTTTCTTTCTTGCACTCAGTGAATGAAGGGGAGGGGATACTTTTGTCTTTTATTATTAAAATGAATTTCTTTAATTAAAAACAAAAATTACTTTTGCTAAATTTTTTACTTTTGACTACATTTGTAATCATTTTCTAAATTTGGCTTAGTTCTAAACAAAGCCCTATAATATTAAAATATATTAATGATTATAAATACAAATAGTTTAGAATTTGTCTACTTATTGTTTTTTTTTTTTTTTTTTTTTGGAGTTAAAATACAATTTTAGTCCATCAAATTTAATATTTATTCCATTTTGGTTCCTAGACTATCAAAAATTTAAATTTAGTTCGTTTAACTTTGGAAGAAGCTTAAAATTAGTCATTCTAATAAAATTTGGTGAGGCTTCCGTTAAAATTAGACGACATGTATTTTAAATTTTCTCTGTTCATTTGTCTTTCCGTAGTTACCCCTCATAATTTCCTAAATGTATTTTAAACTGAAGAAGACAAACGAAAAGAACAACTCAATTAAAGCTCTGGAGTGGCTCTGTTTATGGGAAGTGGGCTGCTTGTATTTATTAATTTTTTTGTTTTTTTTAGTCAGAAAACAGAGACTTGGTAAATTATGAAGAGTGCACATATTTTATGGGTTTTGCTTATTGATGATTGATTATTTTATTTTATTTTATTATTTAAGTCAGGGAAATTGTTCATTCAAAGATAGAATGTTCAAGATTTCAACAACCATCAAAGGAATCAAACACTCTCACAGCTTCAAGATCTAAATTTTCCGTCGTCTCTGAATTACTCCAATTTCCAATTGATCAACAAAATGAATTTGATTTTGAAATTAGTTTGGTGGTTGCCGTCGAGGAATAATTGTAAGAGTGTTTATGCTTTGGATAAGGTCAAATCCGCGCTCGAACCAGCTGAGAAAAATTTCGTTAGAAAACAAGCCCTAACTTAGTCAATCTCTTCGTTTGTCTTCTTCATTCAAGTTTAAAATATATCCAGGGAATTAAAAGAGTAGAAACATGATTGTGTAGAGAGAATAATTTTTTTTTTTTTTTTTTTTTTTCATTTAATCTGATTTTAATGAAGGATTGATTTTAAGCTTTTTTGAAAGTTGAGAGACTAAATTTGAACTTTTGATAGTTTAGGGACTAAAATAGAATAAACATCAAACTTGAGAGATCAAAATAGTATTTTAACTTTTTTCTTTCTTCCTCTTTTACCATTTTCCAGGATTTCTGCCCGTATTAATGAAAATTTATATTTAAGAAAAAATACTATACTAATTTTCATTCACTCCACAAGAAAGATTGATCAACTCAAGCTTGAATGATTCTAAACATGCAACTTATTCATATAGAATTGTAAAGAAACATAGCACTAGGCTATAAGAAAGCACAATGACTCTTTTTACTATATTTTCCAAGTTTCTCCTTTCAGAATACAACTTACATGGCTTTATATAGCCTCAAAATGAAACTCTACACCTTTCCTGAGGCACTTCAAGAGTTGTAACATTCAAAATAATGACCATAATAATCCATAAAAAAAATGTAACCTAAACAAATAAATGAAAGGCTATAATATAAATTGCAATAAAATGAGCCATAAAAACGTGATTGAGATCTCTTGATTGACTTTGTAACTCTTTATAACCATCTAAGAGTAAATGAAGCCACATTTGAACATGAGTTGAACTTCAATTAAATTTGACTTCATTCAATACCGCTCTCCATTTGAAGCATTCATTTGACCTTATATTGCTTGATAAGATCATATCATCTTTGTCGGGGACGACTTTGCAGGCATGCATGTGGGGGGCACCATGGGGTGCGCTATGTGGCTCCAACGAGGTTTCTTATTAGACCTGGTTATGGAGAGTTCAAGGGCTCAGAGGTGAGCAGAGGCAAGGGAGCTCACTCTGAGTCTTCCTGGAACTGACGGAGGGGGAAGCTTCCAAAGATCCGTTCTTCAGGGAGGCATGAGAGTATTGAGTGGAAGTCGAGATCGAGCCAAGCTCCAATGAACAGAGAGTCGAAGGTGGAGGAAGATGACGAAATTAAACCAAGAAGAAACAAAGGATCGAGTCGAGAGAGGTCCGCTTTTGACCAAGGAAAGAAGGAGGTCGAGGTAAAAACAAGTAGGATAGTAAGATTTTTAGGCAGGCAAAGAGGAAAACATGGACAAAGGGTGGTTTAAATGCCTGGTTGAAGACGTCGTCGTGTGTGAAGCTGTTGAGCTTCGTTGGAAATGAAATGAAGAATGGAGGCGACAGTTATGGCAGGGATGCGTGCGACAGGGACAAATAGCTGTCAGCTAAAGGAGACAAGACAATGAGACTAGAGATGTCCACGGGGCGGGGTGTGGGGTTGGAGAGTAGGTTCCCATCCCCGTCCCCGCCATCAAAATCAATCCCCATCCCCACTGAATTCATCATTTTTTGTGAGGATCGGGGCAGAGATTCACCGTCGAAGAATGGGCGGGGATCAGGTTCCCCACTTTTTCCCCATTTTTTTTCATTCTCCTTTTTTTAATTTAATTTTATAAATATTTTTTTAATAATATTTTTTAAATAGGTAACTTTTCATGGAAAAATATGTATTAATTTTCATTTAGATACTTAATTATTAAAGAAAGATATTTATTTAAATAAATATTTCTACAAAAAAAATATTTCTAAAGATTAAATTGGTAAAAAAAGAGAAAAAAATATATTTTTTAAAAGTAAAATAAATATAAAATAAAATTGACATTCCCCTTTCCTAGCCACGTTTTGCTTGCGGGGAATATTTTTCCCCCGTTCACTCCCCCATTTCCCGTCTAAATGGGGATTCACTACATCGGTAGCGGGCCTCGGTCCCGTGGAGAAAATTGACATCTATAAATGACACATGTAGGGCCCAAGATGAAGACAGGTGGTGTTCATGCATTTAAGGGTACCCGCATCTATTGAATAAACTTAAATGTTATTTTAAAATGTGTTTAAAATGTTGTTTTTATGGGTTTTCAATTATGGAGTTGACTAAGGAATTAATGGGTAGACAATTAAAGATTAATTGATCCTTAATTTAGGAATTAGTGGGAAACATTTTCGATAAATGAAAAGCCAAATATGGAAAAGACTTGGAGACCAAGTTTGTAAATAGGCTATAAATAGAGTGCTTATTCCATTGTGATAGATAGAACAAGAGAAAGTGCAAGAGCAAGAACAAGAGCAAGAGAGCATGAGAAGTGAAGAGAAACAAGTAGAGAAATACAGAGAAAGTGTTTAGAGAAATTTCAGTGCCTTATCTCTCTAGGCACGAAAGCAACTATTTTATATTGTTTCGAAATTTGATTTTACAAATTGGTATTAGATCATTTACAAATTGGTATCAGAGTATTTATAAATTGGTATCAGAGCATTTACAAATCGGTATTAGAGCCAATGGCGAAGGTAACTAGTCAAATATCGCTGCCACGATTGATGAAGGAAAATTACGAGAATTGAAGCATCCAGATGAAAGCTCTTCTCAGATCTCATGATGCACGGGAAGTGGTTGAAAAAGGTTTCGTAGAACCAGGCAATACCATAGGTTATATGACGAATCAAACCAAAATGCTGAAAGAGAAGGGATCAAAGGATAAAACAAACTTGTATATGTGTTTCGAGCTGTTGAAAAATTGGGCTCTGAGAAGATTGCTAGTGCAACTACTTTAAAAGAAGTGTTGGATACTTTATAGAACGTGTACAAAGAAGCCAACCGAGTCAAGCAAGTGCGTCTCCAGAGTCTTTGTGGCAAGTTGGAGAGCATAAAGATGAAGGAGCCAGAAAGCGTATCTGACTACATCACACGTGAATAGACGGTGGTGAGCCAACTCAATCGTAACAGAGAAAAACTAACGGATGTGCGAGTTGTGGAGAAGATTTTGAGATCGTTGACCAACTATTTTGAGAATGTGGTGTGCGTTATAGAAGAGTCAAAGGATCTTGCAACGCTCACTGTTGACGAGCACATCAGTTCTCTCGAGGCACACAAGCAACGTAAGAACCAGAAGAAAATGCTTCAAGCCAAGGCGTCACTCAAAGACGAAAAGGTACTCTATTCAAAATAATTCTAGGGTAGAGGTCGTGGATGTCATGGATATGGTCGCAATGGTCAAAACGATAGTCATGAAGAGAAGGGATAGTCAAGAAAAGTGAATTGGCGTAGAAGAAGAGACAGTCGAGGAAGAGGCAGTATATCGAATCATTCAAATATTGAATGTTATAAATATCACAAATATGGTTACTATGCAAGTGATTCCAACAAATTTATAATTGTAGAAAAGTAGGACATTTTGCAAAAGGCTGCAGAACGGATAAATGGGTTGAAGAAACAACCAACTTAGCATTAGAAGACCATGTGAATGAAGGTTTTCTTTTGATGGCTCATAAAGAAGGGAGCGCCAACAATGAAACTTTGTGGTATCTCGATTGATGACTCTTAAATATAGTTAATATTTAAGACACTTTAGAATCATTGTTGTACTTTATTTCATAAATCTAATGCAAAAAAGGTGAATATAATGAATAAAAGGTGGAAAAGATTAATGCTTACGCATTAGGGGGATAAGTGAAGAAATATGAATTAAAATGCAGAAAATACTTAATTTACACTCTGAATGCGTAATAAAGAAAAGTAATGCGTTGATAAACAGTTTTTATAGGAATACAATGTGAAGCGAAAATTGAAGTGAGTAGTGTAGAAATGGAAGAGTAATGCAAAGCGATTGGGAATAGAACGACACAAGCAGTGCGAACTAAGAAGAGTAATTGGGAACGAATCTGAGAGCATGGATGCAGAAACAGAAAATCGGATCAGATGTTAAAGCCTCATCAATGCATAAAGAAAGAATCGAATATAGAGCGAGCGCCAGCTATCAGATCGCGGGCGAGACAAACTACGGTAATCATGGGATTCATACCTTAATCAATAAAGATGTGATTGGCGAAATCAATCAGAGGAAATCTATCACGATAACTCAGCTGTCGTTCAACATGTAAAGTTTTGCAAGCCTCTTAAAGAGCCTGATGCATTGTTAATCGTCCCGATATAACTACTTAATTAGTGAATTCAAAACTTAACTTATTGCTAAACGGAGCTTGAAATCACTACATACAAGTATTCGCGGTTGAATTGTAGCAAGTAATACATACATATTTTATTGATCCCACAGAGATTGAGGTCTAGAATTAGTTTTACTAATTCAAGAGTTGTGCAAGGAAATATAAAGCATATAATTAATGGTTGATTGGGTTTTTCTTCTAAGACTCTAAATAACAGTAAACTCCCATGTCTTTCTTTTTTGGGTGATTATCGTTTGCTGCTGCAGAATCAATTAATTTTCAAATTGGATAACATACTCTAACGAGCATAGGTGATGAATGCGAATGTAGAAGATGCTGAATATGTAATACTGGTAATTAGATCCCACACTTAATAAGTATTTTCTACACTTAATGATTTACAATTAACCCTGCTTCCGCAGTAGTCTCTTATACTGAACCTGGGCAACGCATGCGATACTAAGGTTATTTCTAACTCCTTAAATCATGAAAGAGATCTCACGATGAACCAATCTTAACATGCTGGGCCTGCTTTCAGTTTCCTCTTTCGAGTTTACTGAAGGTTAGCATGCGTGGGTAGCTAGCCGACGCACACTTAAGAATTGAATTTCAATAGTATAAAAACTAAGTACTTACAACAACAACATGTATCCTACACGCGAATTATCACCATAGCCTCTATCTAACAAGATATAGGAAAGATCAACAGATAATAAGAGAAATTTAGATATCTCATTACTAAATGTCGAAACAGTTCTACAATCTTTTCCTAACTAATAAAGTACTAAAATAAAAAAATAGATAGAAATTGATGAGGCTTCCACAGACACCACCAGCTCTGGTTTGTGCAGATTGGCACTCGGCCAACCCACCAATTCTAGCCGCCCTCACCAGCTCCCCGATTGCAGCTTCTTTCTAGCTTTTTATATAGTTGATTTGCTTTACTAACAAGTTGAGACGAGCTAGAAGATCTTCATTAATACAGGATTCTGTGATTGTTGCTAGGATTTCTTGAATTGCACTAAATTGATTGCTTGATTGATTTTCTATTCTTTAATTATTGGCGTGATTTTTTTCAACTGCGACTGCCTTGAGATTGCATCGTGTTGTGCTTGTGATCCTCAGTTCGCATTCGTTTGTTCTGTAGCACCAAAGTTCCGCATTTCCTACATCAAATCGTATTAAGCACATTTTATTTACTTGAAATGCGATGCCGAGCCTATAGCTTGCTAAATGATGAATTTTTATGCTTCCTAACTGTTCTACTCGCATTGAGTCTTGTATAGCTTAATTATTTCCCTTGAATCTTAGAAAAAATACATAATAAACTAGCCTAAATTATGCTCTATTTAAGAGCTATCAGAGCCTATAAAAGCAGATTCAGACGACCATATGAAGAGGAAGGGTGAACCCGCATGGAGTTCACATCGATGTATGTGTTTACCAATTGCATTATGAACTGATTCCGTTAAAGCTACGCTAAGGAAAAATGGAATAGTTTACGCAAGTGTTGACCGACCATCCACACGAACTAGTAGTGTTGTATAATTGCCTAAATAAGCAATCACACAATTCAGGATCGAATTGGAATGAAACAAAGATAGAACTAGGAAAACTTACGATACAGATTACACCACGCAAATTGGATTCCTAGGGCAAACCAA
>JBBMKA010004465.1:0-12203 GCA_037833695.1 Sechiopsis laciniata | reverse complement strand
CCAGAGTTTATTAAAACGGTTCTAAAACGAAATCCTTAAAACAAGCTAACATGCTGAAATCATAAAATAAATGAAGGGGACAATGCAGCGAACCCTCATGATCATCCAACTCCTCCTCTAGCCGTCCCGGTGCTGTCCCAAGTTACATGGTGGAAAAACTACAGAAATAAGGGTGAGTACAAAGGCACTCAGTAAGAATCCCCAGCCGGGGTACAGTACGCAAGTCACATCATCTAGCATCCTAGCATACAAGCAAACATTCAGGCATTCTCACAATAAGTCCAATCAACAGTATGCTCAAACCTCGAAAGTCTCTAACTCTCGGCTAAAAGATCCACTATGGATCTCAAAATGAGTTATCAACATAACTCTAGAATCTCGAGAGTCTCTAACTCTCGGCTAAGGTGGTCAGTTCATTATGCTGATCCTGGACACTTGGGAGAGTACCCAAGTGTCAGCTTTAGACGGAACGGAAAGGTGTACTGATACACTAACCCGAGGGAGCTCTCCTCTCGACATTTAATGCACATACACGCACACCGCATGCTGCTGCAAACTGGATAAATGTAGGCCTACACAAACTATGTCGGTCCAGGTATGCATGCCTAAGACTTGGAACGGTGTCCACTGATCCACAGCAGGCGGGAGGCCCTCGGCATCATACTGTGGCAACCTGATCACACCAACGCCTTAAGCTAAAGGTAGGCTTTCACCAAGGAAAGGACCCCACTCTAGCAAGCCACAGACTAGGCTTATGCTGGGGTGGTAGCTACTCCACGTCTAGCTACCAGGGGTAAGGAATCTGTTCCCACAAAACCTGACGGGTAGGGACTCGTACGTTGGTCCACTTTCAGCCTCTAGATGATGACAACCTAACAGGATCTAGCTAAGAAGAATGCACCCTAGAACTAACAGAGTTTCAACAACAAAATTGCACAATAAGACATTCAGAATACCAACAGTCACAAATACATAACAATCACTGCAAACGGAATAGTGCAATCCAGGGTACAACAATCTACATGTCAGATCCTATTCAGACAAGCCACAACAAACCTATCTACTAGCACATGCTCGTATAACAATAATCCTGCAAGCAAGAACCTAGTCCACTAACAGGTGTTTATAAAATAGTAACAAGCACAAACAATAACCTATCCACTAGCACATGCTCAATCAACAGTAAACCTGCAAGCAAGAACCTATCCACTAACAGGAAATCATAAAGTAGTAACAGCAGTCAAGAACCTATCCACTACACATGCTCATAAAAGTGTAACACACAACCAAGATACAATCAATGTCAAGCGCAGGGTCTACACAACCCCGACAAGAGATCCTTACCTGAAAATAGAACAGAACAAACAATAACGATGCTCCTTGAGTTGCAGATTACCAAAAATGCACAACACACCTAACAGTAACATTAAGATAAACAATACACATGCAAACATCTAATACAACCAAGGAACGCAAGGAAAACGGAGGTTACCCAAACCGAGAATCAGACACTGCATGATGCAGGTAGGTGGAGCGGCTGGGTCTACGCTCGAGGTGAAACTGCTGTGGGTCTTTGCGTGGCACGTGCGGCAGGCCAACGACAAGGCCCTGCGAGGAAGTGCTGTGCAAATGGTGATCGGCCATCGTCTAGGGCTCGGAGGTGATGGATTTCAACGATGGGAATGGCTTGGCTAGGGCTTGATCGGTGATGGAAAAAGAAGGAGAAGAGGGAAAACGATGGAGAGGAAGGGAAGAGGGAATTAACTTCTCTCTGTGTTTTTTGAACGATCAAGAATACGCAAAAGAAACCCTTTTCTTTTACTTAATCCCTTTTTAAAACTTTAATTAAAATAAAAGCCTATTTTCACCAAAACAACCCAAAACCTCCAAAACTGCAAAAGTAACCCCGATGTCCTGCATAGCACAAAACAGCCCTGGTCTCAGCCAAACGTAAGAACAACCCCAAAACTTAACAAATTACCAAACTAACCCTAGGGGTGAAATGACCAAATACCCTTGAAGGCTAGAACTGCCCTAATGGCCCAACGAAACAACCGAAACAATCAGGAAACATACCTGGGGAACCGGGGATGAAAACCTGGGCAGTTATAGAGACTAAAATAAATATGATGCAATGAGTAATGATAACTAACAATCTTAGAAAATACTAAGCGCGCGGGCTAAACATAGAGAGTCTTGCTTCCTTAACAAATAAGTACTTCTGCACTTAATGATTTATGGCAGAGCCAGCTTCCGCTGCGAACTCCATACTAATAACAGGGCAACACAAGCATTTATTAAGGTTATTCCTAACACTTTAAACGGTGAAAAGACTTTCACACAACCTAATGTAGCATACTGGGTCAACATGCGGTTCCTTCTTCCGAACTCACCACAAGGTCCATGCGTGGGTAGCTAATCGACGCATATGTATGTAAAATAACATGCAGCAGTGTAACACTCAATGCCTTACGCTCTTAACATACTTTTTTTCATGAATAATTAACGAAAACTCCTACAACGCAACCATAGAGATAAATATCAAATAGAAGTTAATCTAGATGATTTTATTGCAACTATGAAATGTTTAAAACTACATGCTACTCCTAATAAAACAGTAAAATGGAATTGGCACGGCTGAAGATGTGTAGTCCCCTTGTCATCGGCTTCTACGAACACCACCATTTGATTCTCTCCACGATAGGCTTCATGTCCAACCAACCAGCTCACCCTTCTCAGCTCCTTGCCTTGGTATTTATAGAGTTGATTTACTTGGCCGACAAGTTGAGGTGTGCTGTCAAATCTTCATTAATGCAGGATTTCTTGATTTCCGCTGGAATTTATTTATTTGACGCCGCCTTAATTATTGATTGACTCTCGATTATTTCCTTATTGGCGTGTCTTTTTCAAACGTATTTTCATTTTAAATTCACGCCTTCTCGCACTGCTCATCATTGTTCCCACTGATTGTCCTTTCACGGTGTAGCTTTATATGTCTTGCCATTAGCATTGATTTAGTATAGTTTACTCAAGATTTATGCTAAAAACGTGAAACTACGCTTTCGATGCTAAATTATGAAAGCATGCTGATTTCTATGTTCTTTCATTACATTGCTTCTGTTAGTGCTCATTTTCTCTCTTTATTTCTAGAATAATGCAAACTAAGACAACCTAAAATATGCTCTATTTAAGAGCTATCAGTTGTCATCGCAATCCTTCCTTCATTAAGTCCTTGCCTTGGCGTCTTGTCCGAGCTACTATTGTCGCGTATTTGAGTTTCGCATTGGTTACTATTGATCCGCGAGGTTTAGTTCTGCTTTTCCGCATCGCACTTCCTACAAAACATCTTTTCAGCATCAGAGGCACTTAATTACGTATTTAAATTGTGATTTTAGCATTTTTAACGGTACAATGCATAATTCTCTGTTTAGTCCCCTAATATAATAGACTACGATATAAGCTATGGAGTTGGTAGAATCGTCATCTCTGTTGCCAGTGAAGCCTTCTTCTACAAACACAGCATGTTACTGAGTTCTTCCAAGGCTACAGATGAATGAATTCATCGAGATCTCCCAAAAGACCTCGGTGTCTTCGTCACCCATCAACGGTAGTATCCTCTCCGAACCAGCACACCTAATTCTTCTTATTGCTTCTTCATTTATAGCATCCAAGGTTTCTTGTTGATCACGTTCAATCTTCGTGCAGATCTTTGTCTGGAATATTCCGTTGTCAATTCTTTTTATCCTTGTTCTAGTGATTTCGTAATTTGATTGTTGTTCAGTTTTTCTTTTTCTGTTCCGTTGACTCGGTTGCTCTATTCGTCATCCGCATTCGCAATGCGCTTCCTACAAATTTCAACACGTCAGCGAGTTTCAAGCAATAACCATAATTTCCACTTTTATGCGCGTTTTTTACCTCTAAAAACTGCATTATTCTTAAACTCCTATTATGCACGTGCTGTTGGTTATCATGCGGGATAAATGCGAATGTAGTCGATTAATTATCCTTTTCATGATGTTTGCTCGTTTACTTTTGAATAAAATACATAGTTTCAAAAGCTTAAATAGTGCTATTATTTAGCACTATCAAACCCCCAAACTTGAATATTGCTCGCCCCGAGCAATACTTAAACAGCTAACAAGCCTTAATTGTGTAAGAAAGTTCAATCCATAATTCATGCTTTTCCTCTAATTAAAACATACGGTATCTCATTAGTACCCAAGGCCCCGATGTAAACTAGTCGGCTTCTCTCATTAGTTCTAACTTCATCTATTTTTTGCCAGTAAATTAGACATCCTATGAGTTAATTCCTACGACTCCAAGACATTTTGATCAATTCCTTGATCCTCTTAAATTTGCCAAAAAACATTCTGTCGAGGTTGATAACTAGGTTCTTTTATCCTTCGAAGCTTATGCTTATCGCATTCCTATCAGGTTGTACTCATGTCCGCAATCCGTAGTTCTTAAAATGTTTCGTTTGAGCATAAAACGTCCCATCTAAGCAATGGAAAGTTTTAACTTGCGCTAATAGTGGAAAGTGGAGTAATGGAAATCCTATGGCTTATTCACACTTAATGCCTTAATTTTTTTCCAGAATGTTTTGATCTTTATTTTTTAATTTTTCTTTTTTATATATATGCTGCTTTTGATCACTCTTTCTTTCTCAGCATTCACTCCTCAGGCATCCCTTACCCCTAAACTTAAAGTCTTCATTGTTCTCAATGAAGGTGAGGCTTAGTTCTTCCAAATTATTTAAATCTTAGATTTGACTTCCTTACTTTGGGTTTTCAGATTCCCTTAGAACATTCAGGTTTAACCTTAAAATCCTCCTTACCATGACTGATAGATTGTTCCTCATCACAAGTATTTCTCATTGCTCAATCTATTGTATCGCAATCACTTATAGCCTAAGTTTGCCCAACTTACTCTGCTAAGGTGGTTTATTCAAGCCCCTTATATCCCTCAAGGATTTCAATTATGCTTTCTGCATTCCTCTTGGTTTGCACTCATATCTACTAAATTTCATAGTTCTTAGAATAAATCGCTTGGGCATCAAGCAACTCACCTAACTAGAAGAATTTCAAGCTTGCGCTACTTTGTAGACAGCAGAATACTTAAGGTTCCTTAGGCTTATGCCCTTTTCTTTCCCCTTCTTATTTTTACCAGAGTAGGTTGATCTTTATTTTATAAACTCTCTCTTTTTCTTTTTTTTCTTTTTTTAAGTTAAACCTTTCTTTTCACACTTCTCGGGATGCCCTCACCCCCAAACTTAAATTCTTCATTGCCCTCAATGAAGGTGAGGCTTAGTTCCCCCAAACTTAGCTATTACTGTGATTGCTCTACTCTATCTCAAGCTCGAAGACTTCCTAGCAAATTTTTGGTTCTTTCCGTCGTTCATGATAAGGACTATTCTACTGCTAGGTTTGAATCTAAGAGAACTTAAGAATTCTTCTAATTGAAATTACATTTTTCCGCTAAGTTCAATTTTGCGATAATCATGCTTAGTTGAACTTTGAAAGGGAAAATTGTTGAATTTTATAAATATTAAAAAGGAAAATTAAAAAAAAAAAATTGCATCCTAGAATGAAATGCATGTTCCTGTCAAAATAAAATTGCCATTAATCATGAAATGCTTGCATGCGTAAAATGACTAAAAAAAGAACGAGACTTCCATCTAAGTTGTCGTATTGTTGCTTGCCCTTGCCTCCCTCCGATTGGAGCAACTCTTTTGGAATCTTCGGCCATTTAGAGTAATCTGTAATTGCTACAGCTGCCTTTAGTATGACTGCGTTTCTTTTATTCACATACTCCCAGAAGTCTCGTGAATTTATGAAGAGCAGTTCGAAGTGTTTGATCAGTTTGTCATGAGCTAGGAATTCCTCGAATTTCATTCTGCACTCTCTGTTGCTCTGCTCCATAGCCTTTTCATGATGGTTAGTGTGCACCTTTAGGATTTTGTCAGTTGGCTATGGTTGCACTCCTTGATCCAAATACAATCTTATTATAACATGGGGGAAAAACATCTTTCTGCGTTTGGCTAGAGCCCAATGTTGAATCTGCTCTTCTATTATCTTGCTTATATCCATGTCTATTCCAACTTGTAATGCGTATAGTAATAGAGCTCGTTCCCTGCTAACTATCTTCAAATTTGTGGACGAGATTATCGCATTCTTAATGAATTTAACCCAGTTTCTGGTTTAATGTCATCCATCCAAAATGACCATTGTGCTTAAAATAACAAAAATACCACGTTTAGAAAGGATTTCGCGAGGCTTATGCTAATTACTATTTTCGTAGGATTAACGCTAGCAGAACAATGCGATGCTGGGGATTAAAACGCGCTGTTGCAAGCAACTAAAGCTCAAGAGATAGAGACCAAAAGAATTTCATGTAAATAAGGGATGAATCGTTTGACAGAGTGAAGTTCACTAACCAGACAAATTACGAGACGAATTGTTGAAATC
Organism: Sechiopsis laciniata; assembly: GCA_037833695.1. Classification (NCBI taxonomy): domain Eukaryota; kingdom Viridiplantae; phylum Streptophyta; class Magnoliopsida; order Cucurbitales; family Cucurbitaceae; genus Sechiopsis; species Sechiopsis laciniata. The sequence continues at coordinate 5,739 of JBBMKA010004465.1, read as the reverse complement.
AAGGGATTCCTGTATTAGACAAATTAAGACATATTTGGCATGAGTGAAAAAGAAAAGTATCGCGATGATTGATTTATTCCATTCTGGAAGATTTGGAGATTTGACGACCAAGCTTTATAAATAGACTGTTTTTGTAATAGATTAAGGTCTTCTGCTTTTTAGGGAGAGGGGAGTTTGGAGTTTCGACCTAGACGGCCGAACAAGAGTTTTAAGTTTATTGTTTATTTTATTTTTCTGTTAGACTCATTTTACTTCAGTAATACAATTCTAGTATGTTTTTCATATCATGTTTTGTGTTCTCTATTTGTATCATGAACTAATTTCATTAGGGAAAAGCTAAGAGAAAGTGAATTTTAGCAGCATGTCGTAGGAAGAAACTGGAAGGGTTCATCTAGAGCATGTAAATTAGGTGCATCATGTCAATAGTGAGTGTCGACTGACCATCCACACAAACTAATAGGTTGTAAATCAGAAGAGGAAATAACCTAAGTCTATTTTGCATGTTTAATAGGTACTGTTACGTCTGTAATGCTTTGAATCAAAGTTTAAGAATAAACGCGTAACTATTACATACTTAGCGCCGACTCATAATTACATCAAGTCGCGGTGAAAGTTGGGCTTGATGCTAACGGAAGCGGAAGCGAAAGTTTTTTAGGCGTAGTATGATAGAGTCCCTTACCGCATGTTTCTTGCTATTACATTGCTGTTGATTTCCATGAGTACCTTAGTCTAGCCTTATTTCTCATAACTGTTTTACGCTGCTATTTATTTACCTTTATGCTTTCAAAACAAACCAACTCAAATCATATTCGTGCAATTTACAATTCAATTCTAAACATCACCTCGAATAATTTTCAATCCTCATGGAGATTGATAATTTACTTATTACTTGTTGTAGACCGCGTATACTTACGTGAAGTGCAAACTAATTACACACGAGGCATTCAGCTGTCTGCTACGATCACTAACTATGCTTTGGGTCTCTGCCCTCTACTCAACAAACATGCCCAAACCATGTCTCACCATTTAGTAAACTCTACTCCATGAGCAGCACCCTATAGTGGTACACACCTGATGCTCTCGGTAGGTTAACAACTGAGGCCAACGGCAGTCTGAGGGTCGGGTTTGCACTGGACGTAACCTCCTCAATCACGGGTTCTGTGCCACCACCTCTATTGGCGACATTTGATGTCTCAACTCTACTGCGTGTAATTGTCATATCTAGCAATTTACAACCAAACCACAGTGAGTTAGTCCATGATCAGACCAACACTACCAATAACAGGAAAAACATGTAAGCTAGATGCAAGTACTGTAAACAACCTTTAATAAAATTTAACTTCTGACATATCTAATGGCTGTTGGAGTACTCGTGATCATAGGGACAAACGGCCTAACTCAGTAGGTCAGTCTACAAAATCTATGACTTTGAGCTCTGATACCACTGTTAGAATTCGACTTCTAAAACCATCATAAACTCGGTTCTTACTCAGCAGCATGAATTAAATACGGTTATAACATAAATCTAAAATTCAAATAACTGCTTTATTTAACAGAAACGGTTCCAAGGAAAATAAACTTAAAACAATGTTCAAGCCTCTGGCCAGAGATTTATTAAAAATAGATAAAGCATGAAATAGTTAGACTCAGTCCCTAAATCAAACATGGTGAACAATAACGACATGAAAATAAAGACAAATGATAAATTTCAGTGGACTCTCATGATCAACAACTCCTCCTCTAGCCGTCTCAGTGCTGTCCCAAGTTACCTATTGGAAAACTACAAAAATAAGGGTGAGTACGAAGGTACTTAGTAAGAATCTCCAACCGGGGTACAGCACACAAGTTATCACATCATCTAGCATCCTAGCAATACATGAAAACCGATCAACTTTCAATCCAAACTTGAGTTATCACCATAACTCCCAATATCAAAAGTTCGCTAACTCCCGACCTAACAATCAGCTCACCGCACTGATCTGAACACTTGAGAAACGATCCAAGTGTTTGGCTCTAGACAATCACAAGGAATGATGTACTGACGACACTAGCCCGGGGGAGCCTTCCTCTCAGTATCTAGTGCGTGTGTGCGCACACTTCATGCTACTACAACCAAGTAAATGTAGGCCTACGCAATAGTAAACACGCACAACATCAGAAACAATCAGTAAATAACAAGTTCAGGGTCAACACAACCCAGGAAAGAAATCCTTACCTGAACAATGATACAGAACAAATAAAAGATGCTTCTTGAGCTGTAGATTCCAACAAAAGAGCCTAACACAACCTAATAAACACATAACATAAAAATTAGGCAAATAAAGTGCCAAACACAGCTAATCAAGAACTCGGGAGCAGAAATTACCTAAGATGCCCAAAAGGGCAGCACACAGATCGAGGCTCGACAACACGGTGCCTACACACATTGAGGCTCAAGGCTACTGGTGTGCGTGATGCTGCTGCGTAAGTGGACGTGCAGCGCTACTATAGGGCTGGCATGGGCGAAGGTGTCGCGAAGCTGCAGTGCACGTGGGCTACGATCGGCGATCGTTGCTAACGGGCGTGGATTCGCTGGGGCTGAAGTGCAACAAACCGGTGTGGCAAGGCAACTACTGCTCAGGTAGTCAAATGTGGGACCAGGTTGTAGTGCGACGTGGGCACGAGGAGGGCAGCATTGGACGGCGATCACAGGCGTGGGCGTAGCTGGATCTACGGCTGCTGTTGCTCAGGCGCGCATGGTGCAGGGTGGAGCAGCTCGATGAAAGGCAGCGGTGAAAGGACGAGCATGGATCGATTAAGAGATCGATGGAGAACAGAGAAGAGAGACAAAGGAGAAGACGATGAAGGGAACACTCTGGCTTTTCTCTAGAGGAATCGATGAAATAAAAACGGCATTTGAAAGAACGAAGAATTAAATCCTTAATTTGGCCACTTGGCAAGAACTTCTAAATTGCAAAACTAGCCCCACATGCCCTGAAAACACAAAAATAGCCCTGAACTCATTAAAACACAAAACTGGCCTTAAGAATATATTTACTAAAATACCCCCAAGGGCTAAAACTATAATAATGGCCCAACGAACAACCCAAAATAACTGAAAATTATACCTGGAGAACCGTATCAAAAACCCGAGTAGTTACAATGACGACAGCACCAACAATGAAACTTCGTGGTATCTCAACTCAAGGGCTAGAAATCATATGGGCAGTCACAAGCATATATTCAAAGAGAAGCAGAAAATTGAAGACGATCATGTATCTTTTGGCGATGTGTCAAAAGTGGAGGTCAAAGGCAAAGGTAAGATTTCTTATTTGTAAAAGGATGGCTTAATAGGGTCAATCCAAGACGTTTATTATGTACTAGATCTCAAAATAAATATTAAAAGTTTAGGGCAATTGATTGAGAAGGATTATTCAATATTCTTGAAAGACTGGTTGTTACACTTGAAGCACAAGTGATGACCATCAAATAGAGTCAGAATTCTTACTATTCTAAGATCATTATTTGTAGTTATTATTTAAAATCCAATGTGAAAATGATAAGTATAATGAGAAAAATGTGCAATTAGCTAATGCTTACGCATTAGAGAAATTAATTTGAAGAAATGAATTTAAGCACGGAAAATAGCAGAATTAGCACATTTAGCACGTATTTAGCAAGGCTTATGTGGATAAACTATTTTTACAGGAATTTACAATGCGGAGCTGAGGAGCAAAATGCAAAATTGCACGCGTAGTAACATTCGAAGAAACCCAAGGCACCATAAACGAAATAAGGAAAGAATCAAATGACGGCAAGATGTTGACTAACCAGACACTAGAGAGACAAATTGCAGAAATCACGAGATTCTTTCCTTAACCACACAAACATAATTGGAGAATTCATTCAAGGAAAGAGATCGAACATAATTGGCAAATTCACACAAGGAAAGAGATCGCGTCGATTGATCTGTGCTTATTCTGGAATATTCGAAGGGTGATTATAAAAGGAGACCCTTTGTAATAGAATGGGAGAGAGGAAATTTTTGGAACAAAATTTTATATTGTTTTCTCTGTTTCTTGTCAACTCATTTTCAATTCAGTAATACTATTTCAGCATGTTTTCCATGTCGTTATCTGTATTTCTTGTTTGTATAAGGAACTGATTTCGTTAAGGCAACGCTAGGAAAAAATGGTTAGTTTTAGCATGTGTTAAGAAGAAATAGGAAGGGTGTAAGTAGGGCATGTTAGCTAGGATAAAATCATCAACAGTAAGTGTTGCCCGGCCATACACACGCACTAATAGGTTATAAATCGGAAGAGAAAATAACCTTACTCTAGTTTGCATGTTCAGTAGGTTAGTATTAGGACCGTGCAATTTCGGTGCTAATATAATGTTAGTAACTAATTCAAAGTCAACTTATGCTAAGTGTAACTAGAAATCACTTACACGAAAGTATACACCGTCGGATATTGCAGCAAGTAATAAGTATATAAATTTTATCGATCCTAGAGAGATTGATGTCTAGAGCTAAAATTATTAGGATAAGAGTTATGCAGAAAAGTAAAGCATGATATGGATAAGTTGTTGTGATTTGTTTTGGAAATGAATGCGGTAATAAATATGATGCTAAGACTAAAATAAATATGATGCAATGAGTATTGATAACTAACGGTCCTAGAAGATACTACGTGCGCGGGCTAGTCAAAGAGATTCTTGCTTCCCTAACAAATAAGTACTTCTGCACTTAATGATTTATGGCAGAGCCAGCTCTCGCTGCGAACTCCATACTAATAACAGGGTGATGCAGGCAGTTAGTAAGGTTATTCCTAACACTTTAAACGGTGAAAAGACTTCCACACAACCTAACGTAGCATACTGGGTCAACATGCAGTTCCTTCTTCCGAACTCACCACAAGGTATATGCTTGGGTAGCTAATCGACGTACACACACACACACACACATATATATAAAATAGAATGCAGTAGTGTAAAACACAATGACCTACGCTCCTAGTATTCTCTATTCATGCATAGCTAGTAAAACTCCTACAATGCAACCATAGAAATAAACATAAGATATAGGTTTAAATTCCATTAAATACCAATTTTATAACCACAAAATGTAATAGATATTATCTTCTTTAATTCTATAACCACACAAAAGTAAATGATTAAAGTATACACATCTTCATTTCTTATAAATAGTTACAAGCTTTTGCTAAGCAAAAATGAATGTGTTTTGTTTATCATGAATGAGGTATATATGCAAATCTTTGATTTACATTTTTGTTTCTTTTTCGTTTTAACTTCCTTTTACATCATTGTTTTATTTTTAAGAGTTTGTTGCATTCTATAATATTTGCAATGCTATATTGTAAAATACTTTTTCGTTTTGACTTGCTTTACATCTTTGTTTTATTTTGTAGACTTTATTGCATTCTATAGCATTTGCAATGTTATATTATAATATTGTTTTAGTCTCATTTTAGATTTATAATAATTGTATATTTCAATATCATTTCAATCTACTATTAATTTTATATCGTTCTAAAATTGTAGGTTGGATGGTTCTATGATTTGTATCAGGTTTGAAATCTTTCACATACCCTTGAGAAATTTGAAAGTAAGAAATATTGTTTTTCATACCATCTTTATTTGGTAAATTTAGTTTGGAATAAAGTATTATTATCCATTTAAAAATGGTTGATTTGTTTTATTTTAATTTAATCAAAATAAAATTAAAGCACGTACATAAAG
>JBBMKA010004444.1:0-12205 GCA_037833695.1 Sechiopsis laciniata | reverse complement strand
TACAAAATTTAAAATAAATATTTATTTGATAAGAAAATAATTATATATGTATATATATAAATTAAATATACAAAAAATTATCGTAAGAAAATAATAATAAACTGAAATTAAATGGATATTAAAGATTAAAAAAAAGAAAAATCAAAGATTAAAAAAATAATAAACTCGAAAATTAAAAAAAAAAAAAATGGCCCACTCGTGGCCCCACGGACTTGAGTAGACTTACCGGAGTCTGCAGGCCAAACGAAGGGCCTCCCTTTCCCTCAATTTTCCCTCGCCCCAAACATGTCCTTACTTTTATTAACATGATTTTGATAATTATTATTAAAAAATAGCTATACTTATTGAGCTTTCCTTGACTTCTTTTACTTTTTCTTTTAAACAAGCTTTCATGATTGATCCGCTGTCATTTGGATTTGACCGATTTTGTTCACCACATTCTTATTTTAATGTCAGCAGTTTTGTTTCATATTGTTACTCTTTTGTTTCTCCAGTATCTTAAATTAAGATGATGCTGTTTTTTTCATCAATAAAGCAATTCAATAGTATACCATTCTCTATGGATGTACATGAGATGGTTGGGTTGGAAAAAAATTATAGACCAAACCAAAAGTTTGGATTGGTCACTTTTTCAACCCCACTCTTATATTTTTTAGTTATGTTGGGTTATCGAATTGATTAATACATCGTAATTATTAATATTTTCATCAAATTAGTCATATATTATACTTAACAAAATATTATCTTCAACCATTATCATATCAATGTTATAAAATGAATATAAATATTTATGCAAAATATTCAATCAAACTTTACTCATCATTAAACCAACTTTCATGGTTACTGAAAGGAATGGTGGTCTGATGATTTCGTTGTTTGGTGTTAATCCAGTTTAACATCATAGTCACGGGTTCGATTCTGAGAATATATTTGACGACAATTTGACTATATATTTTTATCATGATGTATACATTTTAAAGACTTAAAAATATTTTAAAGAATATTAGAAAATAAAAAATAAAATTATAATAATAAATACACCATATATAATTATGTTATAGGAATTTTTTTTTTTTGTTAACTTATAATAGTAAATTTGGGCTAGTCAGGTTTGATTGAGGTCAATCCAGACCCAATTCAACCTATGAAAAATTCATAATTTGAATTTAATCTAAAAATATTTTTAATCCAACCCAATTTATCAAATTAGGTTGGGTTTGTTCCGGTTATTCAAATCGTTAGATTGTTTGAACACCCCTACTTCTCTCCATAAACAAACAAGAGAGAAACAATGTTTCAAAATATATATTCTTGTAAAATATTGAAAGAAACTTATTATTGTTTTAAGATCATACACAATAAATTTGTAGGCATTCACTATTATTGTTATTAATGTTTAATTTAATCATATCTATAGATTTTGAGCCAAGAGGTTCCTTTCTTTTCTATATCTATTAACACAATAATATAAGAATATATATAATACAAGAGAATGGAATATAAAAGGAAAAAATGTATCCTAAGATAAAATTTATTCTAACAAAGGAAAAAGAAAACTATAATTGGAATAAAATCAAATTAAATAAATTTTGATTACATAATTTTGCATTCCCATCAAGCTGGATTGAATTGTAAATAATGTACAAGCAAGTTTGGAGTTGAATTTTTAAAAAATTGCTCTTGTTAATGCTTTAGTGAGTATATCGGCATTTTGACGACGAGATAGTATATAGTTCAATTCTTCAATGTTATTGATGACCTCAAATATGAAATGTTGATCTATTTCTATGTGTTTTTGTTCTATCATGCTGAACTAGATTCTTTGCAATACTTATGGTGGATTGACTATCACAAAACATTTTAACTGAGTTTTGAGTTTCAACTTTCAAATCAACCTTTACACATTCCCAAGGAGAGAGCTCTATATTCAGCTTCAACACTATTTCTTGATACAAGAGTTTGTTTCTTACATTTTCATGTGACTAGATTACCCCAAACGTATGAACAATATCTAATAGTTGACTTTGGGTCAATTAATTCATCTACCCAACTAGCATCAATGTTGAGTTCTACCTATCTATATGAATATTATACTAACGATCGTATGATAAATCAAATTGATAAATTATTACATGTATTAAAATAAAGTAAAAATACCAAATAAAGTAAAAATAATAAAATAGTATTAAAAAATCAATACCAGAAAATTAATATGAAATACATAATTATTGATTTATCTAAAGAACCTATTACATAAATCTTAGAAATTTCTAACACAAAAAACTAAATATGATTAAAATAAATCATCCGGAAACGTAATGAATAAATTAGCGTGTACCTTCTGTCATTGTTTTTGGTAACCGAGAGATGAAAGCTCAATGAATACAACACGAACATTGCAACATCAGAGTTCTTTGTTCTTCTACACCCTCACTCTTCCTGACTTAAATGGTGTGGTTTACTTAAGGGAGAGTAGGTATAGGAAACCAACTAAAGAAGAAAAGACAGAGAAAATTCTCTGTGATAAGTTTTTATGTAGATTCATTAAGAGTTATCTCTACTATTATAAGAATAACGTTAAAATGAATAAAATAAATGAGTGGGTGGTTACTAAATGATGGTAATTTACTTGAGATCATGGATCATAAATAAGGATAAATAATTAATAAATGGGAAATTAAATAAGATATTAATAATTTCCAACAATAGTTACTAATTAAAGAACCTAATATACATAAAAAAAAAACAAATAATCATACATAAATGTAATAATATTATTATTTTCTTGGAGAAAATTGTATAAATCACCCATAAACTAGTTTATGTGGTGGTTTGTGCAATTTTCCCTTATTTTTTACCAGGAAAACGACGAGCGAGGGTTTCATACGTGTCCAATGAGAGAGACCTTGCCGTGAAGAATCTTGAGAGAAATGAGAAATAATTCGAGTGGTTTCAGAATTGCTCGAATTTTGTTATGAGATTAAAGCAAAAAGAAGGGGGAATTAGAAACAATTTTGTAACCACCATATAAGTTGACCATGAAAAAAATAAACTGCTTACCTCCGGTTGGTGGTGCGTTAGTTTCATTATTAGTACTAATCTATATGTATGGTTTGTGGTCCACACAAAAAGGAAAAATCTAAGGTAAAAAAAGGTGAATGCAAAAGAAATTTGACCATCAAAAGAGGAAATTGGTTTCAACATGGAACTTATAGGAAGGAAAAATAAAAAAGGACTACTACTTTAAAATGAAAATTCGTATACGGGCTGTTTGGGAATTTAGGAATTTATTTTTAATGAATTTAATAATATGAAAATACTTTTGTAAATATTTTGAGAATAAGATAGTTTTGTAATTATTTTTCAAAACTAGTACAATTTCTTTCAGTTTCGATTTTTTTTGTTTTATGCAAATCTCATTTTCTCTACTATCTTCCTATTTACTCTCTTTTCTTTAGTTTAGATTGCTTATTTGAAATGGTCAAAACAAGATCATATTAGAATAGATTGCATCACAAAAATTGGATTTTAAAAATTATTTTAGAAATACTTTTTTTTTTTTTTTTGTGAGCAGGGAATTATAAGTTTTAAAATTACTAGACTAAATTCTATTTGTTTTATATTTGTGAGCATATTTACGTGTAATGAACTATCGGTTGCAAACTAGTTGACTTTAGACATTTTAGAATGTTTGCTAAGTTTTGTTGTTATGTTTCTAAAGTTTGATGACTTGTGACTTTTGCAATGACAATAATTATTTTTCTGTTCTTAAGTTCTCTTAGAAAATATATGAAGAGCAATACTTATTTAAGAGTGAGTAAATATTTTGGAATACTTACACATTTTTAAGACCACATGTTTTTAATTTTAGCACTTTTCTCTCCATCAATCAAATTTAATTTATTTTAAAATAAATAAAAACACGTGGTTCTAAGGGTGGTCCATTCTTAGGTAAGTATTGCTTATATATGAATATATCCTAGATTTATGCAAATTATTGATTATTGTAAAGATTTTCTAGGGTTTGATATTTTAGATGCTATATATATATATATATATATATATTTGACAAATGAAAGAAAAGGCAGTAATTTTTAGCCCTTTGTTATTGCTTCTCAAATTTTATCATGGTATCACAGCTCTCTAACTTAGAGATTTTTTTTAACCTATTACAAAAAAATAAAAAATAAAAATAAAAATATTTACAACCCTAAAAATTTGACGACCAAGTTTGCTTTTCCATCCGGCCGAATTTCTCCGCTCTTGACTGTGCGTGCAAGCAATATGTTTTGTTTTGTGGGTGTGCAGGTGTGCAAAAATGGTTCCCGTAGTGTGTAGAGTTCACAACAATTTATAATTGTGCAAATTTATTCTTCAATTGGTGCAGATCTTTAGAAAATTAGTGCGTGAGTGCAAGCAATATTTCAAATTGTTGTGCGGCGGTACTAAGTGTGTGGCGGCAAGAGATTTCGTGGAGGTGTTACTCCGTGAGTGCAAGATATGTTACCAAAAAAAACATGAATTCAATTCCAATTTGGTCACTGTGGATAAATTCTTGGAGTGTTAATGGTCATTAAAGTCAATTGAGATTAATAACGTTTCAAAAAAAAGAAAAAGAAAGAACAATAACGGTTTTGATCTCCGATCTTCGTGTGAATTCGTGGATTTTGTTCAATGGTTTTTTGTTGGTTATTTTTTTGTGCATTGGTGTGATATTGAGATTTTGTGTGTGCTACCGGTTTGGATGCAGCAGGAGTGTAGTTTGTACGTGTTGTGCTTGGTGTTTGTGTAATGGACTTTCATGGGTGATATTTCTACAATGCCTTATTATAGTTTATTGGCAATATGAGCAGTTCACTTTCTAGTGATTCTTATGATATTAGAGAAGAAGACAGAGCGAGTGCACCAACTCTAAATGAGAGCGAGTGCACCAACCCTAAATGATGATCAGTGGGAACAAGTTTTGGCTGCAATTCAAGGTGTACAACACTCAAACTAATAACATATGTGATCCCAATAATTCAAGTGGGTGGATAATTGATTCTGGCACATCAAACCACATGTCTGGTAATATTTCACTATTTTCTGATTTGTGTGAAATATCCTCACCTGTTGGGTTGCCTACAACTACAAAAGAAGGAAAAATTGTATTGAGTGATGGTTTAGTTTTGAAAAGTGTATTATATGTTCCCGCTCTAACCTACAATTTATTCTTTGTGTCCCAACTTTTGGAACAACATCAATATCTCGTTTTTTTCACAAACAAGCTATGTTTTATACAGGACTATACTTTGAGGAACCTGATTGGACTTGGGGTGCAGAGTAATGGAGTTTATTTTTTCAGGTCAATTCACACTCGTAGTTTTCTAGCAAATAAAGTGATAGTTACAGATAAAAGTATGTTATGGCATAGACGTTTGGGTCTTCCTTCAATGAAAGTACTATCTTCTATAATTGGAGGATCTTTTAGTAGTACGAGTTGTGCCAATGATTGTCAAATCTGCTTTATGGGTAAACAACCTTGTAATTCCTTTCCCTTAAGTATGAATAAAGCATCTGATATTTTTGATTTAGTTCATTGCGATATTTGGGGTCCAAATAATGTTTTATATAGTTGTGGTGCACGTTTTTTTCTCACTATCGTTGATGATTATTCTCATGCTACGTGAGTGTATTTGATGATTGGAAAGTTTGAAGCCGCCAAATTAATTTAGAAGTGACAATGGTAAAAAGTTTTTGAGTTTGAAGATATTTTTTGCACATAAGGGAATTTTGCATCAAACTTCTTATGTTGGCACTGCACAACAAAATGGTAGAGTTGAGCATAAGCATAGGCATATTTTAAATATTTTTGGGTGAATGTGTTCTAACTGCTGTGCATCTTATAAATCGAACTCCAACCCCTGTGTTGGATGGAAAAACGCCTCATGAGTGCTTATTTGGTCGAACTCCTTTTTATGATGGTTTACGTGTCTTTGGATGTCTATGTTATGCTGCAAATAGACCTTGGGTAAGAGATAAGTTTGACTCAAAGTCTAGACAGTGTATTTTTGTTGGATATCCTTTTTGGCAAGAAAGGTTGGCACCTTTATGATCTAGAGAAGCGTGAGTTTTTTATTAGCCGCGATGTGCAATTTTTTAGGACAAATTTCCTTTTATTGAGTCTCTTCCTGATCGTGCTAGATTGTAATGGGAAATATATTTTGCTCAAACAACATTATGGGATGATACAGATTATGAATATGTTAATGATGAAGGGATACCTGTTATGGGTACTATTGAAAATAGTGGTGTGGATACTAATTGTGTTGGTATAGGCTTAATGGGGCGATTCTAGTGCTAATATATTGTACAGTAATTAATTCGAAGTCAACTTATCCTAAGTGTAACTCGGAATCACTTACGCGCAAGTATACACGGTCAGGGTCGAGAATTGTAGTAAGTAATAAGTCAGTAATTTTATCGATCCCACAGAGATTATTTTTAAGTTAGAGCCGTGCATAAAAGTAAAGCATGAAGATAGTTGTTGTGGTTTGTTTTATGAAATAATTGCGTAATTAAATATGATGCAATGAGTAATGCTAACTATCAATCCTAGAAGATTATAAGTGCGCGAGCTAGTCAAAGAAAGCCTTGCTTCCCTAACAAATAAGTATTTCCGCACTTAATGATTTATGGTAGAACCAGCTTCCGCTGTGAACTCCATTCTTAGCATAGGGCAACGCAATCATTAGTAAGGTTATTTTTAACACTCTAAATAGTGAATAGACGTTCACACAACCTAATGTAGCATACTCGGTCAACATGCAGTTCCTTCTTCCGAACTCACCACAAGGTACATGTATGGGTAGCTAATCGACGCATATATATGTAAATAAACATGCAGTAGTGTAGAGTTCAATGGTCTACGCTCTTAGCATACTTCTATTCAAGAATAATAAACATAAACTTCTATAGCGCAACCATAGAAATGAACATCAAATAGAAGTTAAATTAGACGATTTTATTGCATGTAAGAAATGTTTAAATCTACAAGCTACTCCTAATAAAGACAGTAAAATTAGAATTGGCATGGCTGAAGATGTGCAGTTCCCTTGTCGTAAGCTCCTACGACATCACCATTTGCTTCTCTCCGCAATAGGCTTCATGGCCAACTGACCAGCTCACCTTTCTCGGCTCCCTGCCTTGGTATTTATAGAATTGAATTACTTGGCCAACAAGTCGAGGTGAGCTGTGAAATCTTCATTAATGCAGAATTCCTTGATTTTGGCTAGAATTTATTTGATTGATGCCGCCTTGATTACTTGATTGATTCTTGATTATTTCCTTGTTGGCGTGTCTTTTTCGAATGTGTTTTCATTTTGAATTCGCTTCTTTTTACGCTGCTGGTCATTGTTCGCGCTAATTGTCCTTCCCACTGTGCAGCTGAATTGTCCTGCAAATTGCATTGATTAGGCACAGTTTACTCAAGATTTATGCTAAAAATGCGAAATTGTGTTTCCGATGCTGCTTTATGAATGCATGCTATTTTTATAAGTTATTTCACTGTATTTCTCTTATTATGCTTGCTTTTCAGGCCCCTTAATTATAGAATAATGCTAACTAATGCAGCCTAAAATACGCTCTATTTGAGAGCTATCAAGGCTTTAGTGATGGAGCACAATCTAGTGGTGCTGAACTACTAGGTCGTGGGCATCGTACAAAATTCCCTTCAACCAAGCTTCATGATTATGTTACAAATACAGTTGTGAAACAATCAATAAACTCCAATACATTCACTACTTCCCCTTCTAGATCCAACTCCTCAGGTAAACCGTTCAATATAACTTGTTATGTTTATTATAAGAATTTTTCTATGAAATATAGATGTTTTCTAATGGCAATTTCAAAGGACAAAGAACCAACCTCTTTTCAAGAAGCTTTAAAACATCCAGGTTGGCGTAAAGCAATGTAAGTTGAGATTGATACTCTTGAACGCAGTGCTACGTCGACCTTAGAGGACTTGCCTCCAGGTAAGAAAGCCATTGGTAGTGGTTGGGTGTATAAGATCAAGTATACATCATCAGGTGAAGTCAAACGTCTTAAGAGGCGTTTGGTTGCTTTTGGCAATCGTCAATTTGCAGGTATTGATTATAATGAAACTTTTGCCCATGTGGCAAAAAATGGGAACTGTTCGTCTTTTTCTTGCTGTTGCTGCAAATTTGAATTGGGAATTACATCAAATAGATGTTCATAATGCTTTTCTTCATGGTGATTTGGAGGAGGAAGTGTAAATGCAGCTTCCTCTAGGGTACAATACTTCTAATCTAGGGAAGGTTTGTAGGCTGCGTAAGTCTTTGTATGGTTTGAAACAGGCACCTCGACAGTATTTTGCTAAATTATCTAATGCTTTAAAAGATTATGGTTTTAAGCAATCTTATGCTGACTATTCGTTGTTTAGTTATATTTGTGGTAGTGTTTCTCTCTATGTTCTTGTGTATGTTGATGACTTGATTATAGCCGGTTCATCCCATGGTGCAGTTTTAAAATTTAATGATTACTTGAGTTCATGTTTTCATATGAAAGATTTGAGAGTTTTGAAGTATTTTTTTCACATTGAGGTAGCTCGAAGTTAGGAAGGTATATTTCTCTGTCAACGTAAGTACACTTTGGATATTTTGACTAAGACTGGCATGCTAGGTTGTAAGCCTATTGACACACACCTATGGAGCAGAATCATCGATTGGCTCGTGTTGAGAGGGAGCCGTATGCACACGCTGATTGTTATCGTTGTTTAGTTGGATGTCTTGTTTATTTGTTCGTGACACGTCTTGAATTGAGTTATACAGTGCATACTCTTGCACAATTCTTAAGTGTTCCACAAGTAGAACATTGGGCGGCCCTAAGGGTATTGCAGTACTTGAAGGGTGCTCTAGGTCAAGGTATTTTGTTACCATCTAAGAGTGAGATGAGTTTGACTGCTTTTTTTTTTATATAGTGATTGGGCGGCTTGTCCAACCCGCTGCTCGTTGTTTGAATGTCACTTTTCTTCGTTCTTCTCTTATCTCTTGAAAAACTAAGAAACAGACGCTGTGTCTCGTTCATCTGCTGAAGCTGAGTATCGCGCAATGGCTATTGCTACTTGTGAGTTAAAATGGTTGAAATGATTACTAGTTTCTCTTTGTGTTTTCCACCCTCAACCTATGAAATTATTTTGTGATAGTCAATATGCTCTTCATATGGCAAAGAATCCTGTTTTTCATGACCGTACTAAACATATTGAGGCAGATTATCACTTTGTTCGTGATGAGTTGCTATCTGAAAATGTTGCTACTAATTATGTTCCTACTAGGTACTAATTGGCTGATATTCTGACAAAGGCTCTTGGAAAACAACAGTTCAAATTTTTATTAGACAAGTTGGATGTTTTTAATTTACATGCTCCAATTTGAGGGGGAGTGTTAGAAAATATATGAATATATCCTAGATTTATGCAAATTATTGATTATTGTAAAGATTTTCTAGGGTTTGATATTTTAGATGCTAATGAATGAAAAGGCAAGAAGTTTAAACAATTTATTATTGCTTCTCAAATTTTATCAAGTTCGGATAATTTTGGTTCTTTTTGTTGATGAATTTAATATTTATTTCATGAAATCTAGCTAGTTACACATAATAGCGTTTTTTAATTTTTGTTGGAATATATTATTGTTTTTTCACGTGGAGTCGGAACTGTGATAACCATTGCTCTTTTGATCATATTTTTGCATATTTTGCAAGCCTAGTTAAAATGATCAAGATTTGCTTAGAACTTCTAGCACAGTTATATAACCTAAGCGTGTCCTAAATTGTCGGATTTATGCTTACATATTTATTTTGCGTTCTTATTTTCAAAATCTATCATCTTTATCTTCTTAAAGTACATTGTGCGATGAACTCAAATAATAATCATACTACCTTAAAATGTGGCTTAAGTAGAGAATAATTTTTTGACGATTTTGCCCTTAAGCCACATTTTAAATTACAAACCTACCATTTCATTTTAATTTGTTTTATTATTTAAGAAAAACGTAAAATATACAATGGACGTGTGAAAAAGGGAGTTTTAAAAAATTAAATGGTATTTGGTTTTGCATAATACCCCCCATTGTATTAAATTAAAATTAAAAAAAAAAACGTCTGTATTAACTAATAATACCCCCACGATTTTTACATTATTGTTTTAAAATTGTATCTTTAGAAATAATAAATTATCAATTATCCATAAATTAAAAATATTCCAAATTCATATTCTGTGACTCTTTAGTACTCTTTAATGTATCTCTTTAAATCTTTTTGAATGATAGTGATTATCACCATTTAATTATATTTAGTGTTAGGAAGTTTTATGAGTTTTAGAATTTCAAAAGTTTAATAAAATCTATATTATTAACAACTATAAAAGGTCTTAACTTCTACTTCTTTCCACCAAATTTAGTTGAGATTTTTCTTTATCGTATTCTTTCATTTTTATTTTAATTTTATATTCTTCTCTTCATTTCTTGATTCTCAATCATGGTAAGATTTCTCAATGAGTAGTTGATCATTGAAATTACAATTTTTGTAGAGAAATATTGTTTAACAATATCTTCAAAGTTAGTGTGATATAATTTTTAAATTACAAATATAAGAATATAATTTCTCATTCACAATTGTTTATTATATTATTTTATTATTGTAATTATTTTATACACACAATTTTGAATGATTGTGTATTTTTCTGTTAAACTATTTGAGATTGATATACTTACCCTTCATAAAAGTTATATCACACTAAGAAAATATAAATTTTAGAGATATGATGACTTAATGTTTATATGAAAAGATAACTTTCGACATGTTGAATATTTTAAAATTTATATAATATTATAAATTGCTTTGTTATAATCTATTTACTTAATATAAAAATTAGAAAGATAATAATGATAACAAATATATATTGTTTGTATTATAAATTAAAAGATTTTAATTTTAGAAAAAATAATCTAAAGAATGAAATTTGATTCCAACTAATGGTAAAATTAATGTGTTTATGAATGTGGTTGAATGTTACATCGATTGATTTTTCATTCAAATTAATTATTTATACATTATGCTTCAATAATTTCATGGTCTTAAGTTTTCGTTTAATGGGTGTTACGCTTTTTTTTCTTTTTTCTTTTTTATTTTCTTTTTTATTTTTTTATATAGTGAAAATGAATAAGTTAATTTATTTGAAGATAAAAAACCTCTCATATAACCATAGAAATATGTAAGAAAATTGAAAAAGAATTAAAATAAAAAATAAATATTTAATTATATAATATATGAATTTAGATTTGTATTTTTTTACTCTTTCTTTTCTTAAAAAAACCCTCTTTGACGGGTCAAATACCAAACGTTTTTTTTTTTTTAAAAATAAATAATAATAATAATAAGGAAGGATTTTAACTGTTTGGTATTTGACCGGTCAAAAAGGGGTTTGTTAAGGGAAGAGATTCGATCGACAAATTTTATCCCAGCCGCCTCCCAGTTTTAGTTTATCGATCGATTCAACGATCTCTCTTTCAAGCCTTCCCAAAAGAAAATTGCAGAATATTCCATCCCCAATTCTTAGTTCTTGCTCGGTTACATCCCAAGATCGAAATCGTGGCCTTCAATAAAAATTGGTGGTTTTGCTTGGGAAATTGTGCCTCAGGTCGTCCCGAATAGCTGTGGAATTCAAGTAATTAGAGGAGGAAGGGTTATTTTTTAATTTCTTATGATTCTATTAAATTGTGTTCGAAATTTAGAGCGAAATCGAGGTCGTTTTGTTGAAAACGGAGGAAAAACGGGACTTTTCTTCCCAGAAATCAAACCAGAAAGTCGAATCTTGACCTAAAACTGAGCCATAACCCTAACCTATCTCCAAACCGGAAACCGAGTCGCGCGCACCGTTGGATGAAGGCCAGGACACGTGTCGCCCATCGCCTGCGCCTCGTCGCCTTCCTGAGCCTAGCTCCGAACCACCCGAAGCAGCCACAGCCGTTGGATCTTCCCTGTGACACGTGTCCCCTGTTGCGGCGTCCGATCGAGCTGAGCCTAGCCGAGCCGAACCACTCCGAACTTGCCACGTGTCCCAAATCAGCCTCTGACCGTTGACCAAAAAAATGAAAACTTTCCCTTTTGTTAATTTCGATATTCTGAATCCATTTTTGGCAGTTTAAGG
>JBBMKA010004433.1:0-12205 GCA_037833695.1 Sechiopsis laciniata | reverse complement strand
TAATTAGATTTTTTTAGAAAATATCTATAAATTTCAACTATAATGTTAATTATTAAACAAAAATATTCATATGAATACATAATTTCATCAACAAATATATTTTTATTTGAAAATTAAAGGGGTAAAGTATAGAAAAAAAAAATTTAAAAAAAAAAATTAAACGGGGCGGGGATCGGGGAATCGGGGACGGGGAATACATTCCCCGGCCCCGGCCCCGATTAGCCCACGGAGAATTTTTTTTCCCCATCCCCGGCCCCGTTCCCCGCCCCGTTCGGGGCCGGGCGGGTCGGGGAAAATGGACATCCCTAATATTTATATGCAATATTAAAATATGTTAATGACTATTAAAATTTGACTATATTTATAATTATTTTTTGAGAATAACTCATTCATTACAATTTTTCAAAAATAAAATGTTATAATTAGAAAATTGACTAAGGTGGTAGAGCTTCTAAGTAAAGAGGGCCAAATTCATAAGGGTGTGTTTGTTCTTTGGACATGAGAAGTGGTTAATAACCACTCCTAAAAAATCCCTCGTTTGTTTTTTGTAGTAAACAACCACTGTTAACCACTTTTCACCCCCTCTATCAAATCTCACATTAAATTTTATTAAACTTCATATCAAATTTATCACTCAACTACTACTAACCTCAATCTCCAAACAAGTGATTGATTACTTAACTACTATTAATCTCAATCTCCAAACGAGTAATTAACCACTTCATTCTCTTTCACTCCACTCTACTCCACTCTTTTCTACAAAAAACAAACACACCCTAGAAGAATGGATATGAGAAATACTAGTCTACTCAAAGCTGATGTGCTAGGTAAGTAAAAATCATCAATAAAGAAAAAAGAAAAAAGAAAATTTGTTGTACCAAGTGGTGCGACATCGACAACAAGTAGAGCTTGCCTATTCATTCATGAGCAACAAGTATTTCTCGTTATTCTTCTTGTTCAAAGAACTCGGTTTGTTGCTTTGATTTCTATGGAAGATTTTGCTGTACAAACAAGTTCATCTTGTGCCTTCTCACAAACATATGCAATCATGTCTTTGTAAGACAAGGTCAGTTAACTTGCTTCAATCCTCAAAGAATTCACAACACAATTCCTCATCTAGTTACACTCTCTTATACAGATTTGATCATTTACATAGTTAATGATAAAGTCTTGAACACCTCTTTGCTATTCAAGGTCAGATACTCAATTTTGATCAATTACATGTTTTTGTTGAAATTTGAAGAAAAAGTACCATCTCTGACATGTTGTTATTGAATACGATTTTTTTATTGTTAGCCTTGTTACATAGTGATGTTTGATGGAGAACTTCTGAAACTTCAATAAATGATATGGATTGAAAAATATTTACATAATGTCCGGATATGATATATAAAATAATGCCCACCCATGTGGCCCAATATGAACCACAATCTATTTTTGTTTATTTTATTTTTTTATCTTTTAAATTTAAAATCAAATAAATTGTGGTCGATATTGAGCAACATATGGGTATGATGTAAATATTTCTCATATAGATTTTACCTTTCAATAAAAAAAATCATTATTCTCACTTTACTTGGTTTGATGGAGGGCTTATGTCAAATCTAACTTTGATGGAGGAGGCCTTAACTTGCATAAAATATGCATCATCGATCAAAATATGGGAGAGTTGAATATTTCACGCAATGTACTATTGAACACAAAAAATAAAAAATTAAATGTTCAGCATATAAGATTAACTATTAAGAGTACTTATCTTAATTAAATTAAATATTTTTATAGGTTTTGAATTAACTTGTTGATATACATATGCATGAAGGTATAAAAATTCATATACTTTTGTATTTTCCATATCAAGAAATTCATATAATTAATTTAAATGTTTTTCCTATAAAGGAAATGTAAGATATTATCAAAAGTACATTTTCTATTCTAAACTAGAAGAAATTTAAAATATTACATATATATGCCAAAGGTTACTAGTACCAAAATAAGAGTTGAATTTCACTAATATGGTGTATGATTTGATAATCAAGAGATTATAAGTTATTTTAAAAAAAATAAAAGTATTTAGAGTAATGATCAAACAATATATACCCAAAAAAACATCATTTAAAATGTTCAAATATTAATACTAACAAAATAGGTATATAATTATAAATTTCAAATTTTAATAAAAATAAGCGTTCCAAATTGGAAATTGAAAAACCTAATCACTTTAATGGCCGAGAAATATTTGCATGCTGCCTGGGCAGCATGCAAATATTTCTGGTAATGGCCTTGATATTCTCCATGGCATATTCTTGCAACGTGGCATAAACACGAGTTTTCCCTGTACTCTTGTCTTTGTTTATATACTTTTAAACAAATTTCCAAAAAAACAATTTACCATTTGTGATTTGTTCTGCTGAACTTGCTTGTTATGGAGTTCTAAGTCAATTAATGTTTAAAAATGAAAATACAGTTTATTGATAGAATTTTAGGAGTGGGGATGCAACCATTAAAATTTGAGTTGATAATTAACTTTTTTATCCATTAAACTATGCTATGCGCAAATCAATTATCTATGATCTGAACCTCTGATTACTTAGTGAATGTTACATATGTCAATTATTGTTGAACTATGCTCCCGAATATTGATTGGACCTATTTATCTTTAGCTATATATATATTAGATGCTTTTTGTGAATCATGTTGTTCTTTGCTTGCCTTTATGAATCGTGTTATTCATTTACATTCTCTTTGCTTTTTGTCTTCAAGTTCTACTTTGATCGAGGAAGTAATGTGCATGATTCATTCTCTTAGTTGGGAAGCTTACGAGAATGATTTGTCAGGTCACGATTGCGTTTGGGTGGGTTGTGAGGGATTAGATCAAGGGCAATCTAGTCATGGTAGACTTCAAGTCTATGTGGAATTGTTCGTTGACAAAGATAATGGAAAGTTTAGCTATTCGAGAGGGGTTTGAGCAGTTATCAAGTGCTTTTGCGAGGGAACTTCCATGAATTTTGACGGACTCTAATGCAGTTATAGTTATCAAAGACATTAGAAACGGTTCCTAATACATTTTAGAATTTAATGTCTTCTAGTTGATATCTTAGATTTTATCTCTTCATTTGAAGATTTTTTTTTCTCATTGTAAAAAGGAGTGAATGTTATTGCTGATATTCTGGTTAAACGTCGTTGATCCAGGGTAATTTTCGTTAGTTGACTTCTCCCTTTCGGAGAGGTTGCCTCGCTTGTTTGGAGGGAGAATCTCCCCCCTAAACTTGTCTCCACAATGGAGAATGATTGTTTCAATGTAGTTTTGACTTAATGCATAAGATTTTGTTTTTAAAAATTGTACTTTTGTTTGACTTTAAGTATATGAATAAGGGATTAGATGATTTGAATCTATAATATTATGATCGACGATGATATATGTCAATTACTTAGACTAAATTCATTTTGATACAAGTGTTACTTTCATAAGTTAATGATATTTTATAAAATTATAACTTTAGCGATATTATATATTTACTTTAAAATTTTATTTTCGTTCACATTTCAATTTCAAAAAATAATTAATTCTATTTAAAACATGCATCAATTATATCTCTTTAAAATTTAATTGATACGGACGAGAAATATTTAGGTCATGCCTTAAATAATAATATACATTTATGTGTTTCAATATGAGCCACACTTTATTTTAATGTTCTACTTTTTTTAGTTTAAAATAAAATGAAATGTGGTTCATATTAAGTCACATATGTGGACATTATTATTTAGGTCGTGCCTGAACATGACCTAAATATTTTTCGATACGGAATAGCCCAGTTAGTCGATGGCTCGAGTTTCGAAGACAAGCTCTCCTTTAAAGTTTTGAGTTGGAGAGCTCCAAGTTATAAATATTATTATTTTTTGGGAAAGATTTTTAATTCATTTTAATTTTATACCGTTGAGGTGTCAATTTTCTCCTCGTTGAGAGATGATAAATAGATTTCTTGTTCATTTCCCATCTTCATCTTCAATTTATCTCTTTTTTCTAAATAAATATTCCTAATTTGCGTACAAGTTGAATTATACAGAAGTTCGAATACCAAAGTTAACAATCAAATTGAATTAAAAAAATAAAAATAAAAAATCATATACCTTTGTTTTTTTTTTTTAATTCAAGGAATTCATATTTTAATGTTTTTTTTTTCCTATAAAGGAAATGTAAGATATCATCAGAGCAATTATTCGATTCTAAACTAAAAGAAATTTAAATTATAACGTATATATGCAAATGGTTACTAGTACCATTTTTTCAAAAACAAAGAAGAAAAAGATAACTAGTACCATTAATTAAAAAATTTGAAAATTTATAAGTTAGTTGTGGCCTTGAAATGTGAATATTTTAGAGCAATGATCAAACTACATTGACCCCAAAAATATCATCATTTAAATGTTGAATATCAATATTAACAAAATAGGTATATCATTATGAATTTCAAAAATTGGGCATACAAATATAAAGTTCCAAATTTAAATTTTAAAAAGCTAAACACACTTTAACGGTTCTAATATTTTCCACCGCATATTCTTGAGACGTGGCATAAACACGAGTATTTTTCTATGTACTCTTGTCTTCATTTATATGCTTTTAAACAAATTTCCAAAAATAAATTACCAATAGCGAATTGTTTCTGTTGAACTTGCTTGTTATTGAATTTCAAGTCAATTAACGTTTAAAGATGAAAATACACTTTATTGATAGAGATGGTACCTAACACTTTTTTAAAAGTAATTTTAGGGACATGGATGGAACTGTCAAAATTTGAGGGATAACTAACCTTTTCTTATTCATTGAAGTAATGCACAAATCAATTATATGTGAACTAATTATTTATTTTTATTGTGAGTTCAACAACATTTAGGATGAGAATCATTCAGTACATTTCTCATTCAAGTTACTTTAAGAGTGAATAAGATGAACTTAAAATGTAAAATTTACCCATCATATATTGATCGAACTTGTTTATCTTTAGCTATATAGACCTATAAGCTGCTTTTGTGAATCATGTTGGTTTTTGCTTGCCTTTGATCATGTTGTTCATGAACATTCTCTTCGTTCTTCGTCTTCATGTGCTCCTTTGATCAAAGAAGTGACGTGCATGATTCATTATTTTAATTTATTCTCATCTTTCAGAGAATTGCTGGAAGCATAATGTTGATGAGGTTTGGAATGACTCGTCGAATTGCGAGGTCTTCGGCGAATTGTGAGGGATTTAAAAGGGCAATCCATGATGGCAGACTCCAAGTCTAGGTGGAATTGTACGTCAACAAACATGGTTTGAAACTTGGCTATTCGGGAGGGGTTGCAATGTCGAGTGCTTTCACGAGAGGACGTTTAAGAATTTTTGTGGACTAACATAAAACTTTAATTATAAAAAATATTAGAGAGGGTTCTCAAGACATTTCACAATACAACATCTTCTAGTTGATATATATTAGATTTGATCCTTTTATTTGGGTGAAGTTTTCTTCCCATTGTAAAAGGGAATGTAAAGGTGTTTTTGTTGGTTGACCATTCCTTCTTTGTTAGTTGGCTCGCCTTTTTGAGGCAAAATTTACTAGTAAAATTGTTTCCACTAAAAAAAAAAAAAAAAAAAAACATTTGAAGTATAAAAAAAAACATTTTGAAGTAAGGTTCATAACTAATAGACCATGTCATAAAATTTATTCACAACAATTAACTTGGAATGTTTACCTGATGAGTTAAACCACTATCTCTCATTCCAATACAAAGAATTTCTAATCCCATGGGCTAAAAAGATGACCAATTATTCCCATACTAATTTTCATTACCAAACATATGTAATTCACACATTTATGCCATCCCTACACAATTAAATAAAAAAAAATAAAAAATCTTAACTTGTTGAACCTCAAATTAATTTTGATATTTTTAAATAAAAGAGAAACAGATTCTAAATTTCATAAACTCAAATCTATTAAAAAGTTCAAAACTGTAGGCGGGAAAAAAAGTGGATGTAAAAAAAGTTAAATAAATTGATAAAATTTCGAGTAGATTAAAAAAGGAAATGAAATAAAAATTGTAATTTTTTTTTTTTTTTAATAATAAGTTTATTCTTTTCTAACCTTTTTGCCAAAATTATAGAAATATATTTATATTGCATTGTTTTTTTTAGTAAAAGTATTATTTCTAAACTTTTTTTTTTATTAAAATTATAGATAGTGTGAGTTTTTGTCTCAAAATCAATACGTGATAAGCATAGTAATCCACATATCTTATAAATATCATAAGGTTTTTCACATATTTCATGTGAAATCTTTAACATGCCCCTCACGATAATGTCTTTTTTGGGTTTATTATTCTTGAATCAGAGTTGAATTTTTTTTTATTGGATAAAATATTCATTTAAATTTAATGAGTTTTGATACTATATTAGATAATGTGGAGTTATATCTCAAAACCAATTAGTTTTGAGATGGAATCCTTCACACTATCTAATATGATATTATACATAGCTTCAAGTTGATTATTTGGTCAACAAATTTGGATCCAACCCAAGGTGTAAAATTTAAATGGGTAATTCCAACCACAAAAATTGATCTAATCAAAGTTGATCTTTCCAATGTGGTACATATTGAGGGGACATATTAAAGATCATCACCTTATGTCACATTGAAAATGTGAGAAGTACTTCTCACCACATTTATATGATCAGTAAACTATTACTCTCATCACTAATTAATTTTAAGATAGAATCAATATTATTTAATATAAAATTAACTTCAAATGTAAAATTAATTTTAAACCGTATTTAATCACCATGGTTATGATGATTAATATACTTTTTTTCAAACAAAAAATATGAAAACAATGTTTAAGGAAGAGAATAATTATGAAGAGGAAGAGATTTATGACTAGAATATGAGATATAACGATTTTAAGGAAAATAATTATTTATTTTTGAAGAAAAAATAATGATTAGGAAGAGAATTATTAGTATTTGAGGTTAAGAGAATAAAATAATAAACACCAAGAAAATAAAAATTAATTATGAAAAATTGAAAATTAATTATAGAGAGAATAAAAATAATTATGAGAAAAATAAAAATAGTCATAGGAAAATGTGATTATGAGTAAATGATAACTAATAGCCCAAACAATGATTCTTCCATAATCATTTTCATAATATTATTTTTTTCTCCAAACACTTCCTATATTAATTTAAGGTAATTTAATTATTATTTTTTTTAAGGTTAAGATTTTAAATTTAAACACTTTTACCTCTAACATTTTAATACGACCAAAAATTTTAATACGACCACAATTTTAGACCACATCTATTTATTTATTTTAAAAAAAATTTGACTTTGATTGATTAAGAAAAAATGTTAAAGCGTGGAATTTTGTAATCGAAAATAGTAATAAATATTTTCAAATACTTATCTACTTAATTATTACTTTTTTAATAATACTTACTTTTAATTATTAAAATAATAAAATTGTTAGCTATATAATTTAATATCGACTAAAATTGAAATTCATTCCAAACGTAGAAACTGAAAAAAACAAGTAATTTTCTCTTTCTTTATTGCACAAGTATGAACAAATCTCAAATGATAAAACTAAAATAAATTTTTAACCAAGGAAATAAAAAAAATAGTCTTTTCCTCGGAGGAGCAGAGAAAAAGCACGGAATACTGAGAGAATGGTGTTTATCCGAAACTCGAAAGTAGTTTTCAGTACTAAAATTATATTAAAATAAATAAATATAAAAACAAAAATAAAAGGAAAAAGAGGTGGTAAGTAGGTCCCACAGTACACATCATCGATCCGTGTCGCAAAACAAATTAGGAGAATTCTAGCCCTGCGATCCTAACCCTTAGCTCTCTACCCCCAGCCGTCAGATCTTCCCTTCCCCTTCTTCTTATTTTCCCTTTTTAAATCCCCCACTTTCCCCTTCTTTCATCGTCTTCTTCCCACCAAACCAACAGTGCTTCTCTCTCGAAAATCCCACCATCGCAGCCGTCTCCGCCGCCTAAGCCGCCGCTATGGCCACCGACGACCAACTCAACAACCCAACTCCGGCGCCATCTCTCCCTCACTACCCAGAGGTACTTCAATTCCTCCATTTCCCTCACTCTGTTTTCACCAATTTTTGTTTTAATTTCATGAAATTTGTTTTTCCGCAGATGATTATGACGGCGATCGACGCTCTAAACGACAAAAACGGAGCGAGCAAATCGGCGATTACGAAGCAAATCGAGTCCACATACGGCGATCTGCCACCAGCCTTCACCGCGCTCCTCGGCCACCACTTGGAAGTCATGAAACAAACAGGGCAGCTCCTCTTCGTCAAGAACAACTTCATTAAACCCGATCCAAACGCCCCGCCCAAGCGCGGCCGCGGCCGCCCTCCCAAACCCAAAACCCCTCTCCCGGCCGGCGCCGTCGTGTCGCCGCCGCGCCCACGTGGCCGCCCCCCCAAAACCAAAGATCCACTCGCCCCCATTTCTCAACCCAAGAAAATCCCCTCAAGTTGACGGCCACGTGGCCGTCCTCCTAAATACCCTAAATCGGAGACGACGGCGGCTCCGGCTCCGGTTCCGGTCGCTGGCTCCGGCCCGCCACGTGGAAGAGGTCGGCCGCCCAAGATTAAACCGGCCGCCGTTTCTGTTGGGTGCTGAAAAACAGTGTGTGATGAGAGAAAGGGATTAGGTTTGTGTTTAGCTGTTGAAGAGCTCTTCCGTGAATTGCTCTGTTTGTAGTTTTTTTTTTTTTTTTTTAAATTTTGGAAAAAAAATATTAATTTCACTTTTTTCTTCTTCTTATGTGTATTACGTGGCGGGTTCTGCTTGGCTGTAATTCTGGGTGGAGGTTAGGAGACTGTAATTGCATGTAAGTTATTTTACCGGCGAGGTTTTCACTTTTCACTCTCGTTTTCCTCTCTTTAAATTTCAGTAAAAAAAAAAAAAAAAATTGAAATTAGTTTAATTATTAAAGTGGTCACTTTTCTCACAAATAAAAAATAATAATAAAAAATATTGTGGTCACTTTATCTTTTGACGTGGAATTTGTTAACTAATTGAGTTAATTAAAAGTCGTCTTTATCAAATCAAATGATGGTTAGGGATTTTTCTTGGGCGAATATAGAATCGTATTTTATTTTTCATTTTATTCGTTGGTTTTTTTTTGTCTACTTTTTGCTGTGGAACATTTTAAAAGAAAGTAATTTCTCTCAAGTGTTGAGTACATGTTTTTGTATAATTTAATGCTGAATTTGTTACTTTATTATTACTACCAATAAGATTTAAATTTAGTGATTTGCCAAATACTAATCTATAGCTATGAGCTTATGTGCAAATTTAGGTTACTTACTATTGATGGGTCAAGTACTAAAAAAAAAAAAAGTATTGATGGGTCAAAATACTAATTTGGTTCTCGAATAAGATAAATTAAAAAAAAAAAAAAAAAACTCTGACAAAAAGAAAAAAATATTTGTATGTTATCAATGGTATGAATTTTCATTTTGACTTCACATTTGGAGTATTCCAACTTATATTCTTCTTGGTCATTAAAATATATTTATTGAATGAAAATAAGTTTCAAAATTGGAGAATAACCTTTTTATTTTTTGAAAAAATTGTATCATCTTTTTATTTTTATAGTATAAATTAAAAAGAAGACCAATAAATTTTATATAAAAATATCACATAATTTTAAATCTAAAATGTATGTTAAAAGAGTAAAAAATTAGACAGATATATTTATTCAATAGCATGGTTAACAAAATGGAGTAATTCTTAACTACAAATATTATATCTTTAAATTCAAAACTGAATTCTAACTCTTAACAGTAGCTTCTCAAAAAAAAAAAAAAAAAAAACTCTTAACAGTAGATTAAATTTCTATTTTTAGTTTAGAATAGTTAATTAATCAATTTTGAAACAATGTTTAGTTTATTTTTTGTTTTTAAACTCAAATGATGGTGGAACTTACACATCCATGGACTCGGTATTGCCGAGTATCATAAACTAAAATTTACTATTTTTGATGAATATAGAACAAACTAACTTAAATAACTAGAATTTTTCTAACTACAAGATCATATGTATTTTCTAAGATAACATATTGTATGGTTAAGGATTTGGAGGCCTCCCTTCTCACTTTTTTAATCAGGTGATTACTTTAAGCAAAGTCTCTAATATAAGAGAGTCGTAATGATTTGATAAAATTTTAAAAATGATTCTAAACCCGTTTATAATTATGGACAAATTATATACATGACCGTCACTAGTGAATGAAGTGGTTGATTGGATAAAAGATTAATTAAAAATCATTTTCTATACTAACAATTAACTACTTAACACAACCATCAATAAATACAAAAGACCACACAATCATTTATATATGAATATCTAATTATGTATTTCTTATAATCTATAGATAGACAATGATTCTATAGAAATTAAATTATAACATTCTTTTAATCCTAAACATGACTACAATTGATAAAATTTCGAGTAGATTAAAAAAATAACCAGTACCATTAAAAATGTATAACTTAGTTGTGGCCTTGAAATGGGAATATTTAGAGCCATGATCAAACTACATTTACCTCAAAAATATCATCATTTATGTTCAATACTAATATTTTCAAAATAGGTATATCATTATGAATTTCAACAATTGGGCATCCAAATATAGCATTCCAAATTTAAAATTTAAAAAGATAAACACACTTTAAAGTTTTGATATTCTCCGCTGCATCACGCATTTTTTCTATGTATATTCTTGCCTTCATTTATATACTTTTAAATAGATTTCCAAAAAAATTACCAATAGTGAATTGTGTTCTGTTGAACTTGTTTTTTATGAAATTTCAAGTCAATTAAGGTTTTAAAATGAAAATGCACTTTATTGATAGAGATAGTACCTAACATTTATTTATTATTATTTTAAATTCAACAACATTTAGGACGTGAAGAATTCAAAATATTCCTCATTCAAATTCTTTAAGAGATCATAAAAATTAACTTAATAAGTAAAAACTTACTCATCATATATTGATTGAACTTAATTATTTATGGCTATATCGATCTATAAGCTGCTTTGTGAATCATATTATTTTTTTGCTTACCTTTGATCATGTTTCTTCGTCTTGAGACATTCCTTTCATCGGAAATAGTTTTTTTTTTTTTTTTTTTAATATAATAAATAAAAAAATATATGAGACAATAGTTGATTCTTCCGAAAATTAAGAAGAAAAAGAAACCGTGGATGTAAAAAAAGTTAAATAAATTGAAAAATTTTCGAGTAGATTAAAATAAGAAAAATTGTACTAAATAGATCATTTTCAATAAATATCTGCAAATTTAAGCTACTGACTTTCTTTTTGCATTTTTAATTTTTCTTTTAAAAATTCGAATTAATATTGTTTTTTAAATATCATTTTGGCCTTCATTTCATTAATTGATTAGGGATTAAGATGGAATGTATAAAAAAGAAAGTTTGCATTAATTACAAACGGGAAAGTATAAATGAAAGAATAAAGTCAAACTTCCTTTTTTATACATTCAATCTTAATCAGGAATTAATTGGTTGGATTTTAATTTGATTCTTTCATTTATCTCACAAATTCATTTCTCTAACCTCTTTATTCTCAACGTTTGACTTACGTTTTCTCTCCTGTCCTATGAGCTTTTTCTTTCTTTCATTTCAATATCAATATTCTCCATTTCTGGCAGCCTGAAATCTGATCGGCAATTTTGTTTCCTGACCAGACGGTACTTGCCTTGTTGCGAATCTTAATCCATTCGGACAGTAGAGTCATTCATCGCAATCATTTGAAGCTTTTTGCCCGTGTATTGGCCTGAAAATCCCTGCATTGCATCAACATTTTACTATTCATTCTCCCCTAATCCCGATCCGATATATCACAGACGATACAGTATGGTATGTCTTTAATTTTCATATGCTTTCCAATACCACAAAACGTAGCACCATGACTGTGCACCAGTTATAACAAATCCATCTCATTTTCTCATATTTCATATATTATTATAAAGAGCTTTTATAAAAAATAGACCATAAACACATTAAACTTCAACGTTTTTGTTATACGACTGTATACTCTACACAGTATTCCAAGTGTACACATATTCCAGTTTACATACTGTATTACATATTCCAGTCTACATACTGTATTAA
>JBBMKA010004422.1:0-12207 GCA_037833695.1 Sechiopsis laciniata | reverse complement strand
CTAAAATGTAATTGCCCCCACCGTCCTCAGATCACATGGCCACCATTCAATGCTCAGCTTGGCAATCAAAAGATGCATATTTAATTGCAAAATGTACCTTTTATAATTCGCTTAATTTTATCTCATTCACCATATTCATATATCATGTTTGTTTTGATGGAGTTCATACTTTTAAGATTAATAGGCGACCCCTTCAATCAAGTATGCGAGTCAAAAGCTAAATGTGTTTGGACAAAATGATTAGTTTTTCTTCGATAATCATTATCTGCATTTTAAATATAAAAACTAGTTCTATAATAATTTGTTGCTTGTATAATGATTTCTCATTTTCCTCTCTTTAAACACACAAACATATTTTTTTTCTCTTATGTATTTTAATTCACTTCATAATTATTCTTGTTCTTGCGGTCACAAATGTATTCTTATTCTTGTGGTCACAAATGTCTTTATAATGAAAATGAATGTTAAAAGCAAAAAAAAAGACATTTTTTTATATGAAATTACGACAATTGGAAGTAAGGAATTCGAATCCATAACATTTTAGTCATTGAATGTATATTGATATTAAAAGCAAAAAAAAAAAGACATTTTTTTATTTGAAATTACGACAATTGGAAGTAAGGAATTCGAATCCATGACATTTTAGTCATTGAATGTATATTGATGTAGTTGAACTACGACTTTTATTGATAATAAAAGACGAATTAGATTTAACTAATTAGGACTGCAATAATAAAATGATTATGTTCAAAGTTGTTCTACTCATTTCCTATAAATAAAATTTCCATTTATTGTTAGAGTCCGAGATACGCTCGGGTATGCTATTTTTATGCCCTTTAAAATTACTTAAATTATGGATCTATTGTTTTTTTTTTTTTTTTTTTTTTATACAAAACCTCAGCAAATAGTTACTTTTTTAGATTATAATTAATCTTATTTGACCATACCATATGTTAATTTTTTTTTAATTTAACCATACCATATATATATATGAAAGTTTTTTAAATACTTGTCAGACTCTTCACTTTTTTAATAGGAGACAATTGTGAGATCGGTAGAAAATAGTATATACAAATTGCAATTATTCAAATAGAATTGGATGGAAATATAGGCGTGCATGCTCAAGAGTAATACTCAATTCAGTTTCTCACTAATCTCAAAAAAAAAAGAAAAATCGTTTATCAGTTCAAATCTGTATCCGCACGATTTAAACTTAAAAATTAAAAATAATAAAATAATAAATAAATAACATCCCTCCGCAAATCACGGGTTGGCCTCTTCTCTTTTCTTTTTTTTTTTTTCATTTTCTTTTTATAAAATTATAACTAATAATTAAGTCCAATCAATATAAAATATTTCAATTATTTGTTCAAAGTTGTCCCAGTGAAATGAATGTAGAGACAGTGATGTAAATATTAATACATTACAAGAAAATGAGATACTTTTTTTAATCAACAAGCTCAAGTTAAATCAAGTTTAAGTGGTTTAATTAATTAATTTAGATGTTGTATTAGTTAATTGAATTAGGAAGGTGGAGGAAAATTCGAGGAAATTAACAGTCTAGGACAGCTGCTTGAAAAGGAAAATATTGCAAATGTTTATACCATTATCACGTGGGCATTGTTGGACTTATTTAATTCAAATCAATAAGCAAAGTTAATTAACTGCACGTTACAATAGTACCATAGTTTTTCCTGGTTAGATTTACTATTAAAAAAAAGATAGAAAATCTTATCATGATATCTAGCTATTCATATATTAATATCTCAAACTATTTTTTATAATCAATACCTCAAATTAACTTGCAATCCTGATATTCATTATAATGGGTGTGTAACTAACACTGATTTTTCAACATATTTATTTTAATTCGGACTAACTACACTTAATTTCAATTCATATGACTGAGCCCTTAGAAAAAAATTTACATTTTGTTAGAATAGGTAAATTGATTAAAATGTAGTTCACATTCATATATCACTTTGAGCTTTACTTTTTTTGGAAAAAGATACAATTATATCCCAAAAGCACGCAAGGCGCATGCAATGAGCAACAACATTACAAAAATTCTTTTCAATTAAGAGCAATGGAATCACTTTGAGCTTCACTGCTGTTGATTAGTTGCTTGGTTGAGAGGTACAGACTTCAAGGTATGTTTTCTCGCATGTTTTCAATTCGAGACGGTTAAGAAACGCTTAATCTTGAATACCCACCAATAAATTCTTGTGTCACAACTTAGAAACGGGCAAGCGATGGTCCGGGTATAGGGATGCGAACTCACAATTTTTGAGTTATAAAAAAGAAAATCCAAATTTTAAATTGAAAAATGAAGGGTTGATAAGTATCTAAAAAACTGTAATTAGGTTTGGTTGAGGGGAAGAAGTGAGAGAGAGAGGAAAGAATTGGGAAGCACGTGGAGGATTTTGGTGCATGGAAATGAAACGGGATTTCGAGAAAAATGCATAAAAGAATTGAAAAAGAAATGAATTAATGAAAAAAGAAAATAAAACATCCATGTGGAGGATCATATTTGATTCGCTTATTTTGTGAATTAGCATTCCACTAATGCCAATGCCCTAGAGCCTCTCTTCTCGTAGGACCCGTTGCCCTATTTGCATGTTTTGTGGATCCTGCCAAACAAAGCACAGCCCCTCTTTCTCTCTCTTCTTTTTATTTATTTTTTCTCTCTCTAGAGTGTGTGGCATTTTCATGTTGCCGATTCCTCAGTTTCATGTTTAAAATTTCGATTACTAAGAGTGTGTTTGGGGCAAGGAGAATGATAATAATTAAGGAGGGAATGGTAATGAGGAGGAAGATAAAGGGGAAAATGATTATGAGAGTAATGGTTATTTGTGTTTGAGATGAAAGTAATGATTATAGGAAGAATGATTATTTGTGTTTGAGATAAAGACAGTGATTATGAGAAAAATAAAATAATGAATATGATATGAGTGAAAAATAATGATATGATGTATGAAAAGTTGTTGGAGAGAGAATAAAAAATAGTTAGGAAGAGAATGAAAAAAAGTGATTATTGAAACGTGATTATGAGGGGAATGATTCTTAGTGGCCCAAATACAGAGAATTATCACCATTCTCATTTTCCTCCTTATTCTTAGTGGCCCAAATACCCCTAACCATTTTGATATTTCACTGACTAAATTTAAATATTATTGAAATGCTAAGTTTAAATATGTTTGATTTTAGCAAATATTATCTTTTTAGTCTCTAGTTTCAATTTGGCTTTTAGATTTTAAAATTGAACATTCTTACCTATAATATTTTAATAATACATAATTTATCCTCAACAACACATTTTATCTCTTATATTATATTTGCAGCACAATTTTTAAAATAATTTATCTATAACACATAGATTTCTATCAGTGATAGAACTCAATCAGTGATAGAATGAGTCTACCATTAATTGAATTCTATCGATAATAAAACTCAACAAGTGATAGAACATAATTTTCTATCAGTAATAGACCTCAACCAGTGATAGAATGAGTCTACCATTAATTGAATTCTATCAGTAATAAAACTCAACAACTGATGAAACATAATTTTCTATCAGTAATAAACCTCAACCAATAATAAAACTCAATTTGGATTTTTGTTAAAAATGAATTAGTTTTGATTTTGTGTTATAGATGAAAATATTTTGTCTTTTTTTTATTATACATGCAAAATTCCTTTAATAATACTCACTTTTAGTTGTTGTATGCATTTTAGTTTACTTTTTATATTTATTTTATTTTAAAAATTAAATTCACATGAAAACTAAAAATAATCTATTCATAAATATATTGAAATTTAAAATTAATCTATCCATTAATTTAGTCGGCATTATGTTATTTAACTAACACTTTTTTATCTTAGAAATTAAAAATGAACATTATTGAAATGTTAAAGGTAAAATTTTCAATTTTAAAATATAAGGGCCAAATTAAAATTTGATCCCAAACCTAAAGACTAAAAATATATTTTTCTTCTGATTTTAAAATATTAGAGATCATAAAGAAATTTCATCTAAAATTTATATAAAAATGGTACTTTTCTCTTAATTATATCACCGAGAATTCAAATCTTCTCATACATGAGATTGTTGAAATGAGTTGTTTCTCTAATTTGTTTACCTTTTAAAGGCCAAAGGTGGTGGGTTCCTTATCTTATATAAGATAATGTTGATTTGATTTTTTAAAAGCTAGGTTTTAACTCTATTATTATATATGGTTCGGTGACAATAAATATAATCAAGTTTATTATTTTGAAACTAATTTTAAATCATTTAAAAATAAATTAAATGTTTGATTTTACACTACTATAAAATTAATTTTGAGTAATTAAAAGTGTGAAAAAAAATCATTTCAAAATTGCTCTTAAACATGTTCGTTATAAATAATGTGATTTGAGTTAAATTTTATTTCTTAATGAAAATAAGAATAATTTGTTTCATCGCAAGTTTAAATTAGGTTATATTATAAAATTTCATGGAAACTTTACTACTTGATTAAAAAATATATTTATATTATTCTAAAAGTTGCACTATTACTTTTCATTAGTTATAAATGTTTGAAAATGATTATTTAAGTAAGAAAAATGTTTTTTTAATATAATAGAAATTGAAAAATTCGAACACACATGTACTATTAAACCTAACAATTTTCTTACTTTTTATTTATGAAAAACCAAATTGGATGAGCGTAGAAAGGGTGGAATTCAATAATGTAGGTCGGTTTGCCTCCCAAAACCTTCCTTCTCTGTTTAGTGCCTATTTAAAAGAGAATTCAATGTTTCTTTATCGTTCTCTTAATAGAACAAACCACCCAATAATTAACTTTGGAACAAAAAACAATTAAAATTAAGTTAGTTGAATCGGAATGTGTATTATCTATATAGGAGATATAGTTCAATGGAGAAGATCCATCGACCTAAAACGAAGAGAAAGGTTTATTTATTTTATTTAGTTATAATTAAGAAAATTCTACAAATACCAAAATTTTAAGGAAAAAAATTAATTTTAAAATGGATATATTTCAATCCAACTTGAAATACTTTGGTTTATATGAAATGAAATATTTTTACTTTTTTTTTTATTTTGAGAAGCATGAAATATTTTTACTTAGTTCTTGTTGTTGTTTTTTTTTTTTTTTCTTGAAATCTTTTACTTAGTTGTTATCTACAACAAAATTAGTGTGTGTATATATATATATATATGTGATAAATTGACAGATTTGATTTGGTATAATTTCTTTCGTCATCCCCAACCTTGAAACAGTGCGACAACAGCCTTCCACTTAAGCTTCCTTGTTTCTTGGCTCTCTACTCATTCCCACTTACAACCCCTTTCGGTTCCTTTTTATCACACACTATTTCCCTTTATTCATAATTTCCCATTTATCATCACACTAAACTTATTCATTCTTTTTCTAAATGCATTCATTAGACTAATACTTTACTTAATCTTCCTCTATACATATTCTTAATCACCCTCTCCCTTCCCATATACATTTCGAATTGGAGAAAACAACACTAACAATAAAGTTTATTCATAGACTCTTGTACCATAATTCCTAAATCACCAAGGAAAATGTAAAAGTCTAAACTTTATATAGGTCAAGGTGAGGGAGATGTTATTGAACTTTAGTCGAAAGTAATGCGATGTGTTATGAAACTGGAACAACAATTCAAGATAAATAGTGAAGAAAACGTTAGACATAACATGATAATTTACGTGGTTCACTAATAATATATTAGCTACGTCTATGAGTGGAGGAGAAAAGAGTTTTACTAATCTAGATTAGTGGGACTATGATTTTAAGAGAATTTATATAGTGCATTCTCATAAAATTTTATAACCATACAGTGAGACCATGACTAAGTAATTGTGAGTCATCATAGTTCAAGATAAATCTCAACAAAATAGAAGAGATTTAAATTTATAACATTTTGGTTATTAGGTGATACATCATGCCACTCGAGTTATGTTTTTATTGGCGTAAAGAGATGAACTTGACATCTTGTAAAGTGGAATTAAGGTCAAGGTTGACCTCAACAAATAGAGATTTTGAATTAACTAAAGATTAGCGAGTATATTGTGAGTGAAGCAAGAAGAAAAAGTGATTGGAATTGAATTAAGAAAAGGTATTAAAGGGTTAATGAAAAATTAATTGAGAGTTAATGGCGCTAACCTTCCTTTAATTAATCACACTACTCTTTATGTTTCTTTTTCTTTATTTCTTTAACCTTTTTTTTAATACATGGGTTTAGGGTTTGGTGGTGGGACATTAATTCCATGTGCTTGCATGTGCTATGGTCTCTCTCTAAATGGCCCACCATTGCTCTCCTTTAATTAAGCACATAAATTGGTTTCTTCACATTCTTCTATTTCTCATTCTTCTCTATAAACTCTCTTGGATCTCTAAATAACTCATCTTCATTTCTCTCCCAATTTTACACTTTTCGTCATTTCATCTCTTCTCACATTGAACCACACATTTCAAAGGTATGTCTTTTTATTTTTTCTTTTATGCACACCTATAAAGTTCATCTCTAATTCAATCTCCATCGATATTCTTTTTATTTAGGTTGAAATGTCTTATTGCACTATGATGTCTTGTCCAGTCATATATAATTGGATTTATATTTTTTTTATATTAAGATTTTATGAGAGTGCAGGATATAAACTCTTTTAAGACCCCACTCTCGTTTTATCAAACATTCATGTTCTTATCTTCTAAATAAAGTAGTTTCTCTCATTTTATTTCAGACATAGCAATATGATGTTAATGAACCACATAAATTAATAGGTTCTTTATCTCGTGTTTTTTAAAATTTCTTTTTGTTATTGTTCCAATTACTCATAACAATTTGTAATGTTGTGATTATATCAGAATGCACAACCCTAATTCGCTAAAACGAGAATTTTTGAAGAAATGGATGATGGGTCTCAAAATATACACAACCTCCAACAAAAACATGACGGTTGCCGAGAGGAAAAAGGCCATAAAGTTATCAGCAGACATAGCCATGGCTTCCTCAAGAAACTCTGCTACACGGTGGAGCCAAGCTCTCATCGTCGACACCTCCGTTGACGATGCCAGCCTACGGGGCCAAGCCGTTACGGAAAGGCTCAACCACACTCGTCCCAAAATGACGCAAAATGTGTGGAGTAGTGGGAAGATTCTCAAAGGAAGCCGTCGTGTGCGGCGGATAGCGGCAGCGAGCAAAAAATGTAGGAAGCGGGTGGCGGCAGAGTCGATTGCGAAAAAGTTGGTGCAAAAAAGAACAAAATTGCTTCGAGGGTTGGTTCCGGGAGGTGAATTTATGGATGAAATATCGTTGATTGAAGAAACCCTAGATTACATATCGGCTCTTCAAGCTCAAGTTGATGTAATGCGGCGTCTTGCAAATGCATACATACCATCATTATCAATGAATATCCATAAAATATAATTTATATATGATCAATCTCCATTTTTGTTCTTTTCTTTTTGCCAACATTCGTATGATGAATGGATGGATAAAGTTTAATCCTTTTAGTTATTTTGCACATAAATGAAGCTAAGTTTCTAAGTTAATTATATATTAGTGATAGTTTTTTTTTTTTTTTTTTTTTGAGTTCATGTTAGTGATAGTCTGAAAACATGTGTTGTGTTGTGAGTTTTATATGTATGTACATAATAATATGGATTTTGTTGGTTTAAAGTTTGGATCAGCATTTATTTTGGGGTGTGATTTTTTCTGGCATTGCGTGTATGGAGAGAGTGGAAAATTGAATGTGGATTTGGTAATGGAGCATTTAGTTTGGGAAAAAGGGTGTGTTGAGTGTGTGCATAGTTTTACCCAAGTTAAAGGTGAGAGGAGATAGAAATGTATGAATCCATGAACTATCCTCGATAGATAATTAAAAAAAAAAAAAAAAAAATCATGAGTATATAAGTGAATTGGACTAAAGATGTACTCTTAGGAAAAGAATAGTTGAATCTAGATGTGAACTAGATAGGTTGACTAATGGTGTACTCTTATGAGAAAAAGAGTTAGTTAATTTGATCAAACTGGATGTGTACTCTCTCAAGAAATGAAGAATTAATGTGGATCCCAATTAGACGGATTTACTATTTGAAGAAACACTCAATCTTTATCGAGATGAGCATTGAATTCTTTGATACTGAACATAGGAGAAGAGCCCATAGAAAGGTTTGATGGAACTTTGTTCGAGGGGAAAATTTTTAGAATACGAAACTAGATGGATCTCACATAGTTAGAAAATCACATCATTTATATATATAAATGATATGAATCATTTTTATTTGTATGAAATCTTTTGGGTGAAACAAACATTTATACTAAAAGTATACAATATCATACTAACGTAGAAATTCGGATTGAACTGCCATTTTTATCAAGATTTTGTTTAATTATACTATTAAAATACAGACAAAATTGTCTCCCGTTAATTAGATTAAGGGAAGACCATAATATATAAGTGATATCAACCATAAAGGGCAAAGATCAAGTTGGATTTGTCATACTTATTACTTTGCAATGAATGCGTTATGTCGTTTAAAAAAATCTCTATTTTGTTAGGTTTCTATACATATTTAAACTTCTTATAGGAATAAGACAATTATTTCATATGAAAGTATTATATTGATCAAGTAGAAACTTTACATCTTTCATTTGTTTTTATTTTTGAAAAGATACTTTAAATTATATGAGACATATAAAAATACAACCTTATGAAATTTTACATGGTCATATGAATTAAACAAAGTAAATTTTTTGTCTAAAAAAAACGAAGTAAATTTTTTACACCAAAAAGGAACATGGAAATAATATACTCCATAAGGCTTTGTGATCTTTCATTTTGTTGGAGAAAATTTTAGCATTATTCCTCTTCTTACGATTGGTTAAAGACGATAACTTTATTGTATAACATGTCTTTTAAAAATGTGTCCATATAACAAACATTTAGATTAAGATCCTATATCAGAAAGAATGAAAACTTTATAGCAATATATAAGAAATGTGGACTATTCTTTTGATTATCAATTAATTTTGAGATTGATGTCTACACTAATTTTGATCCAACCTTAAAAACCTAAACTGGGGATTTAGATCCAATCGAGCTGGCATATAAGATTTTTCCAAAAGAGTTATATTGGAAACATACATGATTGATTGGTAAACAAAGAATTAGCTTCAATTTAAATGGAATGGAGACGGACAAATTATTATTATTATTATTATTTTTTTTTTTAGTACAATTGACAAATTAATTTTATCCATCGATCAAAATATGATTTAGGACGAAGATATTGTGTGATTATTGATTGGATCCTAATTAAATTAAATAATGAAAGGTTTAGATTAAGTTGGCTAGATACGTTTGGGAAAGAATAATGCAAGCCGACAAAACAAATTAATAAACCCATGAATGTTGCTTACTATATAATATAGAGAAATATTTAGATGAGCTCGGACATGACCTAAAATATAATGTCCATCTAGGTGTCATTACATCCTTTTTTTTTTCTTTTTCTTTTTTTTGAATTTAAAATGAAATAAAATGTGGTCCACATAAGTGTGCATTATGTTTTAGGTCATGCTCCAGCATGACCTAAATATTCCTCTATAATACATTATTAGTTTTAAATTATATTTGACTCTATTATTAGTTTTTTAATTTTTTTTTTTTAACTTCTTAGTGTTTCAATTTAGTTATACTCGTATGGAGAAATTAATATTAATTTCTTAACTCTTTTTTTCTTTTGAGACGAAAACATTTTTGTTATGTTTGGGTTTTTCCATTGTATATATGAGTTGGAAAAGACGATGAACAAAATTGTGCAACTAGCGTAAAGCATGTATTTTTTTGGGAGTACAAATGTTTCAAATAAAAGTAAATATTTGTATTAGAAAACATACATTTCAAATTATTTAGTAAGGAAAAATAAATCATATATCTTAAAAGTGAGACAAGTAATTCATATATATGTTGAAAACTCCTCCTCTTTCGAAATCAAGTGAATTTTCCAATAATTTGCATGATAAATGGACGATACATTATGTATTGCACTTTATATGTACATATTATACAAGAGCTAACTATTTTCATAAATCAATAAAGCATATGGAAAAAGTTGATTATCTTTTACTTTTCTAATTTATGAATTAATGTGGTTCAAGAATTGGAAAAATTTAAAAACATGATCAAAATGGGGTATATTTCTTTAGAAAAGATGATTATTTTAAATAAGCATTAGGCCCAACCATAAAAGTAGGGATAAATAAGAGGAAGCAATTTAAAATAAATGAATAGAATCATAAATTCTAGCAATTTTTTAAAAAGTCATACATAACAAAATATGAAATATTTAACTTAGTTGAAGTTTATCGATATCAAGTTTCATTTGATTGAAAACTATTAATTTTATTTGATTGAAACTTATTAAATTTGTGACTATCAATTTAATGTGATTGAATTAATTTTTACTATATATTTTTTTTTCTTTTTTTGGATATCCAGCAACTATTTTCTCTTCCTAGGAAGGAAGTGATGGATCTAGGAGGTAATAGATTGTGACACACCTTGACATACAAAATAAAAATGATTGTTCATATCACTTAAAGAAAATGATATTAACTTTAAAGAAAAATGTGATAAATTTCACAGCAAGTCCTACAAATAATCAACCATCATTTTAACTTACAATGTAAAGACCAAACAATGAGAAAAGAAAATAAAATTCTCATTTTCTATTATTTTAATTTATAAGTAATTGAAAGTTAAAATATCCTACACAAAGATCTACATTTAAAAAAAAAAAAAAAAAATTAACAAAGATTTACATTCAATATGGTCACAAGCCTCTACTTTTGTCCAAAAGGGGCAAGTAACCATGATGGACCAGTCATCATTTAATGGGTCATTTGCAAAGCCTCATATCCAATTTTCTATTTAATGAGCCTTAGTCTAACATATGTTGTCCATGGACTTCCTTTTAAGTTCTTTTTTTTTTTTTTTTGAAATTAGAACAATTGAAATTGGGAGATGATTCTAATCCATGAACTATTGATTCATGGGTGTACTATGATTCTAAGCTATGTTTTAATTTATGATAGATATAATAATTCTGATTAGCTTATAATATATTTTTATCCCATTCCTTCTAATATATTTTTATTACAATATGCATCACATAGCACGTAATGTATGATATCTTTGCTGACCATATTTGTTAAAATAAGTAATTAGAATAGGTGTATAGTATATTCTCATAATTAAGAAGTCATAAAGTTTGAATCTCTCTACTCAATGGTAGTAAAACTAAAAAATAATAATTAGTATGTAAATAGGCAAGGAAAAAGAAACCTTTTATTTTAAGAGTACTATCTATAAAGAATAATTACACATACTAGTCACTTTCTAAATAATTAGCAACACTGATTTCTATTTTTTAATTTTTAATTTTAGATTTTAGTCAATTACAATGATACCCTCTTATATAATAAATGATATATATTACCCTTTTAGTATTAAAAAATAAATAAGGAAATTTGTAAATGTTTCCTAATTTACTTCCCTAAAATCATGGCTGATTATTTTTGTATTCTTCAACCTTGTTTCATCATTTTCCTTTTGATTACCATTCCTTCTTCTCCAAATTTTCAACAGCCATTTTTCTCTAAAAATTCTTCGTGAAATTGTCTTTTCCATACTGTCTGTAAGTCATTTTTTATTCCAAGCGTTTCATAATCGTCCGACTAACACGGTATGTATCTTTTCTCTATTTTCGACGAACATTCATATGAGTTTGTTGGATCTTTTAAGGTTTAATGTACTTTCCATAAGACAGTTTTGAAAATACTCTTAAAAACTTCTGTATAGAGTATTGATCTCTAATAAAATATTAATACTATTTTTATAAGATTATTAATATGATGTTATATGATAACTCACAAACTATTCTTTAGGTGTTATAATCAAATGCACTGTATTTATGTAACATGTGTTGTAATACAATATTAGTATTTATGTTATGAGTATTATAATATAGTATTATAATAAAATAGAGTTTCGTGAGAGTGTTGTCATCAACCACAACGACGATGCTGCACTTCTAGAAACCTAAGGGCATGCCAAAAAACCTAAGAGAAATGGAAGAATTCAAGTAAATACTGGATTCATCCTAAAAGATG
>JBBMKA010004401.1:0-12211 GCA_037833695.1 Sechiopsis laciniata | reverse complement strand
AAATGTGCAACAAAAGCTAACACAGCTGCTATTGGAATTCCAACTATATAATATGATCCCAAATTCACATATGCTCCCAAACGTTGCCATCCAGTTCCTCTTGCAACCCCTAAAATGTCCCACATATACAATAAATTAACATACTTATCTTAAAAATAGTAGGTTAAACACAAATTTGGCCTCTATGGTTCGGAAAACGTTAAAATGTAATCTATCATATTGTAGCTGTTAGGAAACTAAGTACGTAACAATCACCTATTCATGTATAAATGAGATGATCTTTTGTCTTTTGTCGACGGTGTGGTTAAGAGGTTAATTAAATAAAATTCGATCGAGTTGTCAATTTCTAAAAACATTACAATAAAATTGTACGTCGTAGGAGGATATTCAAGGATATACTTTTAAGTCTCCTTTTAGTTGGGGGAGGATATCATTGCCTTTACGGTATTTTAGTGTAACAAGTCAATTTTATTTGCGGACTATGATATATAATTTGTATGCTTCTTACCTATTTTCCATGAATGATAAGTAACTTTGGAATTCTAAAGATGTCATAGTAAATTGCTAATTGTCACTTAATTTTTATTTTAACTTATACAACCATCATTAGTACATGGATAGTGTTAATTACCATATACTTAATTTGTCTTGCATAACAAATAATATGAATTATTTTTTAAGTTTATTAGATCATTAAAATTAAATTCTAACTTTTTTATTTTCAAATTGAATTGACTAAACTTCAATTAAAATGGTAAGGTAAAGATATTGAGATAGGTACCTGAAAGGATAGCAAGGAAACTATCAATGAGAATGGAAAGACAAATGAGAGGCCACATTGAAGCAATGTGATTGGCAATTTGGATATCACTTGTAAATGCATAGCCTATGATATTGTGACATCCAAAAACAGTAACACTCACAATCATTGATTCCATTAACCCAATAACTGAAACTACTTTCAATGGCACCTTAGCTGCCTCTGGATTTCCAGCTCCTAGCTCATTTGAAACCCTTGTGCTATATAATATATAATCATCATTCAAAATCACATTCAAAATTTATAACTTATTAATATGTAACTAAATGATATTTTTCATATAATTTAATACTCACCTTATTGTGGCCCCCAACCCATAGGAGATGAAATAATGCAAATAAATGATTAAGAAACTGCCCAAAAACAATTAAAATAAATAAATAAATTGGAGCAATCTCTTTCAAGCAATTAGCGAAAAAAAAATTATTTTTTATGCACCTGTAGACGATCATTCTTTTCATAATCTCATTTTTTACAAAAATATTTTTATTCTCTTTATAACCACTTTTTATTCTTCCCATATTTATTGTTTTATTTTCTTAACATTAATTCTTCTCACCCAAAACACAAGTAATAGTTCTATCCATAAATCATTCTTCTCATTCCCAATATTCTAATAATTATCCCCAAAAATCATTCACCTTCTAATTTTCATTCTCTCCGTAATTTTTTTCATTTTCGTTACCACAAATGCCCTTAAATTTCAACATATTAATTAACATAATTAAGAAGCACTACTTTACCATATAGAAATCACAGAAGCCTCCACCTTAGGGTTTGGTAGACGCCCAGAAAGCAAAATGATAACCTCATACGACCACCATTCAAGGCTACAAAAATAATAAATCAATCAAACAAAACAAATCCAAATCAAA
This sequence comes from Sechiopsis laciniata, assembly GCA_037833695.1. Lineage (NCBI taxonomy): Eukaryota > Viridiplantae > Streptophyta > Magnoliopsida > Cucurbitales > Cucurbitaceae > Sechiopsis > Sechiopsis laciniata. The sequence goes on along the minus strand of JBBMKA010004401.1, from coordinate 10,516 downwards.
ATCAAAATCAAAATCAAAATCAACCCTCTTACCAAACCATCCCGGCGGACGGAATAGCAAGCCGAAAGAACTTGGAGACATTCAAGATGGCCTCGGACGAGAATGGAGTGCGAGTCTTGTTGCAAGATGGAGAGAAGAAGATATAGAGGCCTAGAAAAATGGCATTGATCCAATAGGCTATGGTAAGAGCCAAAGCAGCACCCACAATTTTGAGGTTGAAATGAAACACAAGAAGCCAACAAATGGGAATATGCAAAGAGAGAGTTGCAAAAGAGCAAAATAGCAAAGGAAGAATTAAGCTTTGAGTGAGAAGATAGCGCATAAAGGACTGAAGAATTGCATAGGCAAAGAGGCTTGGAATGAGAAAAACACAATATTTTCTTGACACATAAGAAATGGAAGGGTCTTGGCCAATGAAAATTAGTAACTTGTCTGTGAAGAACCATATTATTGAGATTGGAAAACAGACCAAACTGAGAGAAATAATGCAACTATAAGTATAAACTCCAAGCTTATGATATTGCTCAGCCCCATATGCTTGCCCACAAAGAGTTTCCAAAGCTCCAGTCATTCCCATCTGCAAGAACAAAATTAACATGGTCTTGGCTAAATTTAGCGATTGATTACACCAACAAAGAATTTAATACTTCAAATGTTTGGAAAAAGTTAAATCAAAGCACGATGGAGAAAAAAATAAGCTTAATTAAAAATTAAAATAAAAAATAAAAAATAGTTATTAAACAAGTATCATCTTCTTAATCTATTCTCGACAATGCCATAAATAGCCTATATACATTTTATAAATGTTATGAGGTGGACTTCAAAATTTGAGAAATGTACACTCTAAATGAAGTTCTATTTTTAATTTTAATTAGAAAAAAAATGACCGGGCAACGTTTTGAACACATGTCTTCATCAGGTTGAATTATGTTAAATCATCAATAAGTCTAAAAGTTTAAATTGAGAAGTTTGGATAAATTTAATTATATCAACCAACATATTTCTTCATCTTTTTAAAGTAAAATCCCCACCATACCTCTTGAAGATGATATTTTTTAATCGTTTTCTCTATCTTTTTTTATTGAATAACTGTTTGAATTTTGTGGACTCTTATAGTATATTAGATAAATATAAAGTTCATCTAAAAAACCGTTAACCCATAAAAGTAGTAACCAACAAAAAAAAAGCTCTAGTGGTATCTTGCATAATCTCATAAGTATATTACAAGTTAGAAACTCTTTTTCCCAAATGTTGTTGAATAAATCATAATAGTAATAACAACAGTGCATCCATATTATAAATTGTTGTGAAGTCTCCCACCTTTTTATGCGAGATCTTCAAATACATCTACCATTAAATCTACTAGAAACCACATGGTGATCAAGAAAACTTTGAGGAGCTAAGAAGTAATGAGTTCTTTTCGTCCTATTTATTCCACAAACTCATTGTTTAAATTTAAATTTTGTTATTCCTATGCAATAATGGCTCCGTATTTACGCATGAAAACGTGTAAAATTGTTAGAATACAAATTAGTTTTGATTAATTTGAACGAAATGACCGTAAAAACTAAATTTAGATTTATAAGAGAAGAGTAACACGAAAAAAGAAAATTCAATTGAAAAAGGAAAACATTTTTTTTATAACTGTGACAGCTCGCACACACCTCAACTAATGTCACGAGATATACCGTATAAGAAAACTCTTAGGAAATTAATTTCTAGGTAGGCAGGCATTCCAAAACCCTCTTTGACCACTTGAGCAACTGCGTGATGGTTGGAAAAGAAAAACATATAGAAGTGTAGTCTACTTTAGTTTTTCAATCCACGACAAAGTTTCTTTCCTCTTTTCATTTTTGGACCACATGTGTTTTTTTTTTTTTATAAAAAGGATACTTCACAGATATGGGCCGGCAAGAAGCAGAAGAAAAGGAGATTTCAAAAAAGATGGCCGATACTCGAATATTTCAAGCATAGTTATCCACATGAGTTTATTGTCACGTAAATAATTTTTCTTATCAAATTTCTTGATGAAAGATTAGGTTAATCACTTGAATAACTCAAACTAAAACCAATTTTATCTATTGAATTATGTTTAATTTGAACTATACACAAGATGTTGAAAAAATGAATAAACCTTTTCTAACTTTAATAAAAAAGATGAGTTATTTCACTCATTGCCAATTAGTTTTTAAATAAAAACTTCATTACATTCAAACATGTATTCAATTTAATGTAAAGGAAATTTGCAATTGAATAAGGATTGGTTAACTTAAAAATACACTCTTTTGAGGGATATGTGCTGAGAATTTCACATTGTAAAATACTATCGAAGATCAAACATTTTCATTATTCATATTTGTTGTAATAAACAAAGACTCCCACCAAAAATGCCTTAATTTTCTTATAATTGTAAATATATTTATGAAATAATTTTATAAAATAATTATATGGATTAAAAATCTTCAATAAATCAATTATGGAGATCATATTGCTTTGTACATTATGCTTTTGAGAAGAGAGGAATTCTCTCAATTCTCACATTGATTCTAATTGAAGAACATCTAAACAATATCCATGATCTTGAGATATGTGAAGCTTAACTTTAATGGTTTTTTTAATAATTAATTTTAAATAAACTCGAGTGGATCAAAATCAACTGAAACTGAAACCGATAAATTGTTATTCGGTCGATTCCATAGCCACTCCCAAACCTAACAATTATTGACCAACCAAAATCGAATGGTTGGTTTCAACGTAAACAACATCAATCAACTGGTGAACATCTAATCAATTTATTGCTGTTCTAAGTTATAGTCACGATGGCATAGAGAATTAAATCTTAGAGAGATGCTAACATAAAAGATAAGGCAATTAAAGAGGTGTAGTGGCTAAAAAACCTCACCATTATTCCCTAGCACAATTATGCAATTATATTTATCTAACTTTTAAGACTTTATTTTTTTTTTTTTTTTTTTTGAGTATAAGTTGGAAGAAGGAGGATTACAAATACCGATTTCAACGATCGAACTTGTGACCGTGGAATGAAAATGAATTTACATCAAACCAGATAATCAATTGTGCTACCGATCGATTCGGTATCTAACTTTTAAGAAGTTGGATTATCTTTTTTATAGAAAATAATTAAATGAGGCCCCACATGGTAATTATAATAATTGTGGCATATCACTTACTAGTTAATCTATAAATGGCCACCGATTCAAAAAATATTTTCTTAGGCAATATTTTGACATGTGAATATTAAAAAATATAACTATTCATCTCAAAATTAATTGATAATGAAAAAAATAATCTTTCTATTTTATAAATATTTGTAAGACCCTACTTTTTTAATATAGTAAGATTTTAATAGTAAATATTTTAGAGTCAGACAATAGTCTCCTAAAATTAGTCGAGATATACGTAAGCTAAATCCAGACATTAAAGAATATCAACAAAAAAAAAACTTACAAGAACACTAAATCCAGTAACATTGATGAAGGCTATAGCAATGGAAACTCCAGAAAGCAAGAGCTCATCTCCGAGATGTCCCACCATCATCAAAGCAACAACTTGCATTGCATATTGCAAAATTGCTGTCGCAGCCATGGGAGCTGCCATGAAGCTCACTTTCTTCAGCTCTTTCCTATAAACCAACCAATTTTCTCTCATTTTCTCTCCAAACAGGCACAATTTTCTCTCACTCCACTTCGAATTTCTTCATTTTCCCATCAACCAAACACTTCTTAAAACTCTTCTCTCTCTCTCTGATATTAATTGCCTACATCATTATATGCGTGATGTGAATTATGAAGAGGAAAGGCTTTGGATTTTATCAATTAATATTGGAATCTGACTCAAAAGCATTAAATTTGGGCCCATCCTTTATGAGTCATCTTTTACAACCACAAGAAAACATTTTTTATCAAGGCAAACTAAAGGGATCAAAGTTATAATTATAGAGTTAGATAAGAGAATACAAACCGACTGCCCACATGTTTTTTTTAGTGTAAGTTGGGGAAGGGAGATTACAAATACAGATTTTAGAGATCGAACTCCTAATCGTAAAGTAGAAATGGATTAACACCAAAACAGATAACCAATCGCGCCACCGACCCATACGGTGATGGCGCAGATTTTACATTGCAAATACCAGTGAAAACACTAATTAAATGGTTAACTTAACTAGTTAACCTTCCAAATAAATCTCAAATCAAATAAAACCTAGCTTATAGTAAAAAGCACCTCAGGCTTGTAAAATCTAAATGTGAATTACGAAATGCGAATAGAAACAATTGTGCAAGTTTTTGGATTTCGTGATTGGAGAGACAAGTCCCACAACTTTCTCTATAAATACTTTGTTTTGTTTCTCTAAAACTCTTTACAATTTTTTGCTTCCTTTCTCTACGCTTGCTCTCTCTTGCTCTAACACTTTCTCTATTAATAAGTACTCTATTTATAGCCTATTACAAACTTGATCTTCAAGTTCTAATTGCTCAATTAAGAATTCACTAATTCCTTAATTAGCTCCTAAATTGACAACTCATTAATTCTTTAATTATATGTTATTTACAACAATTAAACATAATAATAAATTGCATTAAAGTTTATTCAACGAGGCTCGAAATTTAGAAAGATCCAGCACCTAATAACTCTTACCTTCTCTTACATATATTTTTTTTTAGAATAAGCATAAAATTAAATAGATCATACCTCTCACGCTATTGAATTTAGTAACCAAGATAAAAGCCAATAACCATAAGCACAATAGGCACAACAATAATATAGAACGAACACTAGCGACATCAGTATTTTTTGTTCTTCTATACTTCACTCTTTCAAACTCAAATGTTGTAGTTTTTTTAATGGAAAAGTATGTATGGGAGATTTAAATTAATAATAAAAAAAAGAATATATATGAGTTCTCTGTAATTCACTTTGTATTGTGTTATATGTAATCTATCAAATTCTCTATATTAAGAGTCCTTATAAACTTGTGGGATAATGGGATGATTCCTGACCACTGCTCAATCACTATATATATATATATATATATAATTTTTTGTTTTTTTGTTTTTTTTTTGAAAGGGCACTTATATTTAGGCATGTAAGGATTATGCAAGAACCATCCAAAAAAGAGAGTCCTTACATATATTATTGCAATAACTAATTTTTTAAAATAATTCCAACGAATCTAATTGTTTAATGTAAATAATGTAAATTGAACCAACGAAAGAGTCATTTTCATTAATCTTTGGACCGTAAGACAGCAACTTGAACCAATAATATAATTTTCCAAAAAGGAAAAAAGAAATTTTCTTTAAAAAAAAGGAAAAAGAAGAAAAGTAATCCTCTTATTATTGGCCCAGATTACGGCGTCCCAAAAAAATAAATAACTTTGGTAAAGATTGAAGCAAAGAGCACCTTTTGAAAGGAGGGCTTTTTTTTTTTTTTTTTTTGAGAAAGAAAGGAGAGCAATTAATCTCTCGATTTATACTAAAGTTTTTCTATGTATTATACATACTAATAATAAATATTGTTTTGGTCAATCATTCTAAATCGGGTCATTGTTATCATCAGTCAAAAATAAAAAATAAAAAAAACTCTCCAAAAATAGGACTCACACAAAACAAATTGGCTCTTTGTATTACTTCTAACCATCATTGTGAATATAAGAAAAAAGATTTTAAAAAAATTTATAAAATCAATCAAAGGTAGAAAATAATTACAAGTATAATCACTTTTTAAAAAATTAGTAATTATAATTATTAATAATACTTTTTTATAATATTGTATTAATATAATAGTGAGTTAATGACATATAATACTATATTAAATATTATATTAATAAGTATTTATAATACAATACTAATGATTATAGAGGTAAATATTTTAAAATTTGCCGTCATCCGATATGACTTTCCAAAAAAAGTTTTTCTGTAGTGGTATTTTGTTGAACTGTAATAGTTACCATATTCAAATTTCTCTTCTCCCAAATTAGTTGAATAAAAAAAAAATTAAATAAAGATTTGTCTTCTATGTGAGAAGCATAACTGCGAGTATTGGTTGATGGTAATTGAAATTTAAAATTTTAGATCCTCTTTGATGATTATTTTATTTTTAATTTTTTGTTTTTAAAATTTAAGAATACCACAACTATTTTACCATGTGTTTTTCTTACTTGAATATCTACACCTTATTTATATTTGTAGAAATTAAACAAAAATTTGCAAACAAAAAAAGTAGCTTCCAAGAATTTGTTTTTGTTTTTTGAAATTTGTTTAGCATCACCTACTTTCTAAAGCAAAGATTGATACACTGTAAAAAAGATGAAGCATATTATAGGAAATTTGAATAAAAATAAGTTAAGTTTCAAAAACTATTATGGACTCTCCTTGAGTGCTATACTCTTTTTGTGGTAGTATGTTAATTACATATTGTTCACTATTAATATCTTTCTCAAAAAAAAAAAAAATAAATAAATAATATTGGATTTTAAATGAAACTCCTCAAATGTGTTTTTTTTTTTTAATTTAAAAATATTTATGATGAGATTCAAGTATGTAACTTCTTAATGATCATATCATAAATTATGTCACTAAAAAGATTGATTGCATGTTGATTTCATCATTCGGTCATAATTCAGTTCAACACTATAGTTAGTATTATAATGGCCGAGTTTTCGATACAGTTCCCCAGGTATGGTTTTCAGTTGTTTTGGTTTGTTTGTTGAGCCGTAATTGTAGTTTTAGCCCTTGGGGGTAATTGAGTAAATTCACTCTAGGGCCAGTTTTATAAATTAATGAGTTGTTGGGTTATATTTGTGTTTCAGGATATTTGGAGCTAGTTTGGTAATTTGGATTGAAGGCTAGTTCTTCAGTTTGAGGGTTATTGCCTAGTGGCCAAAAGGAGGTTTTAGTTTTACATCGTTCTCATTCGTTTCTTCTTCATCGATTCCATCCAGAAAGAACCCTTGCATGCTCCTGTCTCCTTCATCTCCTTCCCTATTGTCATTGCCGTCTGCACCACCGACCGGGTCGCTCGACTGCGCACGCGACAGCGTCGTACGCAGCTACCGCCCACCGATCCCCGCGCGTAGACTCGCCGCAGACGCACGCCTCTGCCGTTTGATTGCCCTACGCAGCCTGCCTTTGCCAGCCCACACGCCTGCGCAACCCCACGCGCGATCTCGAGCAGCAGCAACTGTAGCTTGTTGGTGTCGTCCAACTATGGCGTCGTGCCTCGTTCCTTGCTGCCTCGTTTGGTTTTGGGTAATTCCTAATCCTTTGGGTTTCTGTTGGATTAGTTTAGTAGTCATTTATTAATTATTCAGTATTTATTCGTAGGTTGTGTTTAGCTTGTTCCTGTTGGTTGTCTGCAGATCAAGGAGCAATAGTATTATGTTCTGTATTATTTTCAGGTAAGTATTTCTTGTTGTGGGTTGTGTGGACCCTGCGTAAACATTCATTGATAGTATTCAATGCCTGCTTGTTTTACTGTACTATGAGCATGTGTTAGTAGATAGGATTGATGTGGTGATCTGACTATACTGTTGGAATGTGTTTGATTCCGTGCAATATGTTGTTAGTATCATGCTAGGGTCGTATGTCTTTGATACTGAGCATGTTGGTGATTTGTTAAGAATCGAGCTTGTTAAACTCTTAGCATGTCTTACAATTAGGTTGTCATCATCTAGAGGCTGAGAGTGGACATGACGTATGTTTTCCCCACAGGTCAGGACCAATGAGGATCGATTCTCGCCCCCGACAGTCGGGTTGTGGTGCACAACCCTAGAAAAGCCTAGTTTGTTGCTTGCTAGAGCGAGATCCTTTCCTTGGTATAAGCCTACCTTGGGACGATCGTTAGCTTCAGGCGCAGGTGTGAATAGGCTGTCATAGTTGGGTGCCGAGGACCTCCCACCAACTGTGGATCAATGGACACCATTCAGTTTAGTTAAGCATGTGGACCTGGGCCGGTGTGATTTGTGCAAGCCTACAGTTACCTAGGTTTGCAGCAGCATGCGATGTGCACGCACACGCTTAGATGTTGAGAGGACGGCTCCATCGGGCTAATGTCGTCAGTACACCCTTCCATTGGGTACTTTCCTCCTTGTCCAGGATCAGCATAGCGAGCTGATCACTAGCCGAGAGTTAGAGATTCTCGAGGTTGGGATATATGTTGATAAATCATTCTAAGATCTGTTGGTTGACTGTATTGCATGTATGTTTGAATGCTAGATGATGTGATGTATGCGTACTGTACCCCGGCTAGGGAATCTTATTGAGTATCTTCGTACTTACCCTTATTTATGTGGTTTTCCACCAGGTAACTTGGGACATCACCGGGACGGCTAGCAAGGAGTTGATCGATCATGGGAGTCCGCTATTAAGTCTTTTCTTACTTCATTTATTCTTTATTGTTTCAGCATGTTAGTTAGGGACTGAGTCCTTACTATTTCATAGTTTGAACGGTTTTTAATAATCTCTAGCCAGAGGCTCATTTACTATTTTACACTGTTGATGAAACTGTTTACGATTTGATATAAAGAGGTTTTGTTTTCAACTGTTTCTATTATAACTGTATTTAATTCATGCATGCTGGGTAAGAACCAGTTCTAAGACTGTTTTAGAAGTCGGGTTCTTACAAGTATCTTGTATGTAGGGTTTGTAGTTCTCTCTCCCGATTTGTACTAAAAATAATCATAAATTATGTCATTAAAATTATGCACTTGTTATTTAACAGCTAAACTCTTCCAATGTTAATTACAGATTAAAACTAACTACCAATAGAAGCAGTTTGTATAATTTAATGATTGAAAAAATCAAATATGTCGAAGGAAAATATATCTACTTAAAAGTAAATTGATTAAAAAGTATAAAAATAGGATAATTAATGTAAGAAACAACACTTTATAATAGAAAATATACTCTGCATTGTCTAGATTCAGCAGTAACATAACACACAGAAGTAATAACTTAACATATATTCAGATAATCTCTTAGCAACAAAATATAGAAAATTATGGCACTATGGTACAATGCCAAGGTCATCAACATTGAGGGATGCACCATTATCAGCATTTGTAATATTCAAAATAATTGAAGTTGCCTTCAAAGCCCTATCAAAATTAAGGAAAGAAATAATCAAAATATATTCACTTTTATGAACTTGAATGCTAAAAATCAGAGCTAGAAACTTATCTAAAATTTAGCCATAAAATCATCAAATATGCAATCAACAATACACAAAATTAAATATGAACATTATAAATTGTGATTCTCATATCTTAACTTGGGTTAGTGTTATTAATCTTGGTAAAGTTTGGTTAGGGTTTATCTAGCCTTAACAAATGAGTGTTTTGTAAGTACTATATATAAAGCACATTTGGGTGGGTCTGAAACTTGAGTTGAATCCTCCACCATTTGTGTAGTCTTCATTGAAGTCCTTGGATGGCAATTATGAACGAGATGTATATCTCTGAGATTTGAAGAGTGGAGGTAGGGTTTATCTCAAACCACTATAATTTGGTGTTGATTCTTCTTCATTCTCTTCTTCTTTAGTTTTTCATGTTTGATCTATTTGAACTCTGATTTTGGTATTGTATCTTAAATTTAGTTTCGATCAACATGATAATGACGGCTTAAATTCATCCACATAATCTAGTTCTCACATTTTAAATTAATTTAATTGTCAATTTGTTCTGACAATTGCCCGTTTAAGGTTGAATTTTACTTTTTTTAACACAAAATAAATTTGTTCATTGTTTTTGTTAGCTTTTTCCAATTGTTACACATAAATTTTCTAGTGTATCATTTATATAATGTAAGGACCCAACCCAAATCAGGTGTCTAAACCTCTAAATGCATGAAAACGATGTTCGACATCTATGACATGTATAAAATAAAACCACTTCAAATAGATTGTTTACAAACAAGTTTATAAAATATTAAATCCATTAAAATAATCAAAGGGTACCCAAGAGTCAAAACATAAAAGCTCGAGTAAATATGTACAACTTATCATGCCCCTAAATAGTTCGTGCAGAAAGAATACATTAAAAGACTCTACACAAAGTAATGCAGAAGGTCCCATGGTCATCTCCAGCTCCATCGATCATCCATCTCGATACAGTCTAGTAGTACCTGTGGGGATTCCACAGTGGAAATGGTGAGTTTTCGCAAACTGAGTAAGGCTTCCCCAACTCAAGAACAAATATGCACAAGAATACAAACATCAGCAAACAAGTATGATTAGCAACATAATCGAAGGGTGTACAAAACCCAAGCTCTTGGGTGCTAGGTCAAGAACCCTCATTCTTGACGAGCACCTCGTAGAGTAGTCTAAAGATCGTAGACCCCAAGACCAAAAGCTCATAAAAGTCCTCTGACTCGAGAGCAATCTGGCATCCTACTCTAAAGAGATTCGGTGAGTCGAGTGTCCGGTTGGCCCTAGGCCTCGTACTCACGGCGAGAGGTGGTACCACACCAATCACCAAGGAACCATATCAGGCCCATACCAC
>JBBMKA010004379.1:0-12214 GCA_037833695.1 Sechiopsis laciniata | reverse complement strand
TTAGTTGAGCCTAGAGGTTCTTAGCTTAGAGCTCTGAGTCTGAGCGTGTTGTAGATAGTGGGGGCAGTTGTTGGTTAGGTGTTGAGCTGATGTATGCATTTTTGTATTCTAGGTGAGAGTTCTTACTGAGTAATTCCCATCCCTTATCATTTTTCCTCATTTCAGGTAAAGGAGTAAACCGTGGCAGCTGAGCTGGAGGCAATGAATGATCATGGGAGCGGACAGGTGTCCCTTTTATTTTCTTTTGAATTTTCTATTCTGCACGAACTATTTTAAATTGTTGTTGTTTGTTTTTTGGTTACTATTTAAACTTATCCTGGCTAGGAGCTGAAACTTTACAGTTGTTTGAGAATTGTTTTTAAGTAAAAGCATGTTTGACTAGTTTAATCTTATTTTTAATGAGTTATTTTATCATGCATGCTAGTAAAGTCCTACTAAAATTAGTTATTTTAGTCGGGTTTTTACATTATTTTTCGACCGTTGGTGCTATTTCGCTCCCTACTTTTCCATGTGCATGTTACTCGCGACTTGCTTCCATAAGATAATGATTAAGGCAACACTGCTCCCTAAATATAGTACACCCTCGCTTTCACCAAACAACACTCAACAAACATTACAAAAGAAACCTACACTACAGAATTGAATTGAAAAACAATAACTAACCTAACGTATAAAAAGTATGACTTCTTATGAAGAGATGGAAAGAATTAGAACAAATAATGCTTGGATCTAAAATATTTCACTTTCCATGCTCCAAGCATCGTATCACAGCTTATTCTTCGGTCAAGATCCATGAAGATGCCCACTATTGGACATCTTCACCCTACTAATGCTTTAAGCACTAGCCATTCACCATAAGCTCACTGTCTTCATTCTCATTACGAATCTTGATTGCTCCACTCCCATTCATTTGAACAATTCTAAATGGGCGAGACCACTTGGGTCTGAGCTTTCTTGGAAAAATTTTTAGTCTTGAATTGTATAACAGAACATTTTGACCAACCTCGAATGCTTTTGGCATTAGCCTCTTATTGTGTCACTTTTTTGTCTTGTCTTTATACATTTTAGCATTCTCATAGGCAAAATTGCCTATGTTTTTTGAGTTCCAAAAGCTGTCACATCCGTGTAGGACCAACCCGTGTAAGATCTAGATTCAACATCTTGATCTCTCAAAATGCTTTGTGCTCTGGTAGATGACAAGAATTCCTAAATATCATCATGTAAGGTGAAATTCCTGAAGGTATCTTCAAAGTGATGTGGTATGCCCAAACAGAGTCGTCAAACCTAAGAGACCAATCCTTCCTTGAAGATCCTACAACTTTCTCAATAATGCTATTAAACTCCTTATTGGAAACCTCAGCTTGGCCATTAGATTTAGGATGATATGGTGTGGCAATGTGATGTTTGATATTGTACTTCTATAGTACATTGGTCATAGTATGGTTCATGAAATACGTTCCCTCATCACTTACCACTACCCTAGACGTTCCAAATCATGTGAAGATATGCGCTACTGTAGGAATTTGATCACGGTCTTTGCATTATTATTGGGACTTGCGATGGCTTCCACCCACTTTGACATATAGTTAACAACTATTAAGATATACAAATTTTTGTGCGAATGAGGAAATGGTCCCATGAAATCGATGTCCCAAACATCGAACAATTTGATTTATAGGATGAATGTTAAAGGCATTTCGTCTCACTTTCCAATTATTCCTCTCCTTTGACAATTATCACATGTCTTAACAAAGTGGTGTGCATCTTTGAATAGAATGGGCCAAGAAAGTCTTGTTTGAAAAACCTTTGCAGCAGTTCACGAACCTCCAAAATGTCCACCGCGTGGAGAAGCATGGCGGGATTCTAGCACCGATAACATCTCGTCTTCTCCAACGCATTGTCGAATCATTTGATCTGCGCATTGTCGAAATAGGTATGGCTCATCCCAGAATTAGAACCGTTTATCGTACAAAAATCTCTTCAATTGTTGCTGATGTGAGTCGGCTGTAATGTATAAATATTCTAACGATTAATTCTAAATGTGGGACTAAAGTCCTACGCTTTCAGATTACATTTTTATGCAAGTGTATGTAGTCGAGTATGCAGCAAGTGATAAGTATTTATATTTTATCGTCCTCCATAGGGAATTGTGTTAATCAATAGCAATTAATTTAAGAGTCAAGTAGAGAGGAAAAGACTGGATTGTTTGGTTCCTAAGTCTAATGGAATATTTTATTAAAGTACAAGTTTAACTTCGAAAAGCGATTAATGTTCATTCATTGATAACTATTGGTATAAAGTTTAATTTATGCTACACTTAGGTCTTAAAGCTCCCTTCCAAAAAACAATGTGCAAGGTTCGACACCCGTTCGAAGTCTTGGAATTAAAATAAGTGATAAGCATGCAATTAGTGAGATGGTTATTCCTAATGTTATCCCTAAATATGTGAGAGATTAAGCACAAACCAAATAATTACGGTTCGGTTAATCCCTTGTCGTCCCCTCTCCCGAGGTAGCCAATCGACTCTTACTAGTTAAAACAAGCGTCTTAAATATTAACTCATCCTCCTTTATCATGAAAAAAATATTGATCACTATTCGTTCTTTTACTATTGCTTAGCATGCGTCTTAACTAAGAATGTAAATATGCATGAGAATGCAAAAAAAAAAAAAAAAAAACTAACAACAAATATCCCACATAAATCCAAGAGTTTGCGTTACAACCTACTCTTATGAATTCAAAACAAGAAAAGAAGGGAAATCTTAAACTACGCAAGCGATAAAGAAAATAGATAAAAGTGGCTGCTGAAGGACTGATGTCGCTGTCACTTGCGATCTTCAAACTTCGACAGACACCTTGGTACAAGCTTGCTCGGGTTCTATAGATAACAGACATGGCTAGAGGCTCAATCGATACCACTCGTCAACATTGTAATCCATATCGGCGAAACCCTAACAAACCAGCATCTGTTGATCATCGATCCTTCATGTATTTATAGGTGTCTGTCTTTCTTGTGGCCTAAGTATGAACTTCAAAAGATTCTTAGAGTTTGGCGTTTATCTTTACGGTGATGCAAAAGATCTTCCTATATTCTTGCGATTCTGCCGTAATGATAATTGTGATTGTATTTCCTCGAAGCGTTAGTCCTCGCATTCTAGCTTTTTGTGTGACGCGAAGCGTTCCCAAGTCCTGCACATAAAACATTATATCACCAAAGCTTGGTTCTTAACGTACTTTAAAGCTTCTAATTCTCTCTAATTCTCCATACAAAGTATTAATTAATCCTAGTTTTGAATTTAAGGCTCACTAGATTTTTCATATGGAACTTATATGAATATCTTAACTTCTAACAACATTTTAACCCTAGAATGTAACTATTTTTCATTAAAAAAAATGCAAAAATGTTTTAGAATAAAGGCTTTAACTCTATTATTTAGAGTTATTAGTTGCCTCGTCAGATAAGGTGGTAAAATGTTGCTTGCGAGATAGTTGGCAATATCTACTAACCTAGGACTTTGTGGTTGTTGCAATGCGGTAACCATAAAAATTTGCTCATCGGGAAAACTATCTCGGATCTCAATGCAGGTAGCATCAACAGTCGGGTGCTCTAGTCTAGATAGGTGATCCGCAACAAAGTTTTCACACCCTTTCTTGTTCTTGATCTCCACATCAAACTTTTGTAAAAGAAGGATCCATCAAATCAGCCACGCCTTCGCATTGGATTTTTGTTAGAATATATCTTGCATATATTCTCTTGTTATTGTATATCTCTATATTTAGTTAGAATATATTTAGTTCCATAGTTTAGGCAATTTAGATCCATAGTTTAAGCAATAATATAGATCCATAGTTTAAGCAATTTGTTAGCTAATTTGTAGCCTATCATTCCTCTTGTATCTTGTATATATTGTTTCATAATCAAGGTAATACACAAGATTGTTCTCCTTCAATTTTCATCAGGTAGCATATAGCTGCGTGATCCGTAAAATTCTACATGTCCAACAGGAATGCCTTATTTAGCTCCAATAGCTCGCACATTGGCTTCAAAATTTTTGAGAAATACTTGATAAAGCGCCAGTAGAATCCTGCATGTTCGAGAAAACTTTTCACGCCTTTGACAATGCTTGGTGGCTCCAATTTCTCGACGACCTCTAACTTGGCTCTATCCACATCAATTCCTTTTTAATGGGATTCCCCAATATTATACCTTCGCTCACTATAAAGTGGCATTTTTTCCAGTTCAATGCTACATGCGTTTCCTCACATCGCCTTAACACTTGCTATAAATTTATAGACAACATTTGAAAGAGTTTCATGTTTTGGGGACATACAAAGACTCAAGCTTGTTCCACATAACATAGTTGTGCATGGTTTTCTTCACCAATATGATTTAGAATATTTCTACCCAAAAACTAATCATGTCACATACTTTCATATGATATATTTCTCATTCTAAATCAGTTTTATCTTCAGGCCTTACACGAGAAGATATAAATCATTCACATATAAAAATATCTTCTATTTTTCTTTTCCAAACTTGATAATTTGAGTCATTCAAAATAATCATTCTACCGCCACTATGACTATTTTTCATGTTCAACACAAAGGTTTTTGATTAAAACCAATCTGACTCTGATACCACTTGTTGAGAATAAACATTATATTTTTGTAAATAAATTATTCTCTCTCTTATGCTCTTTATGAAAAATCAAGAATCATATGAGAGTAAAGATGTAACAACATCATATTTTTTAAGTTATTATTAATAAATTTATTTTTTTTAAAACTATGTATTTGCTTTAATTATAGATATTATTGTTATTCATGCATTTAAAGTTGAATTTCAATTAAAAATCCATTTTAGAATGGTCAAATCCTGCAAATATGGAAAGTTGAATTATAATGATGAGGGAGTACAAAATTAAATATATAAAATCAAGTGGGAACCATTTGGTATTATTGTATTATATTTAGTCATAAAGCCATGGATCTTTTTTCCACATTGGTTCGTGCAACAAAAAGAAGTTAGGAAAAAATCAAGGAAATTTAAAATCTTTCCTTTAATTTATTTATTTTGTATTATATTCTTTCATTGTAAATTTAAAAAAAACATACGTGGCCACCTTCTCACTTCCCACCCTTTCTTCTTCTTCCTCTTGAAGCTGAGAACACCACCACCTGCAACTTCTTTTCTTCTTCCTTTTATTGTTGTCTCTGACCAAGCACTCCTTTAGCAATCTATGTCATTCAAGTCACCTTCTTAGCAATTAACCACATGCATTAACAAAGCACCGCGAAACCAAGCACAAAAAAAGTCACGTACTACCTTATTTCAGGTTAGAACCTACTGGGTAAGCTTAGCTTCAACCCTTTCAAGTTAGATCTTCCCATCTATGACTCGAATCTGGCCATTCTTTGGCCAGATTCGAGCTCGTACTCTACATTGAGATTCGAGTTCGATTTTTCATGTGCGCTTTAGATCTATCAACTTTAAACTTCTTCCTTGTCATTTTCTAGAAAACCCGAGTGCGAATCAATCTGAATAGTAAGATCACCTACTGTCTACTGCTGGAGCGTCACAACTTGCCAAGTTTATCGCTGTTTCCTCGTTTGCATGGCGTTCGGTAAATTTGTGACCTTATTCCATATGTTTTAGTTAAATAAGCTTTATTTGATTTAGTTAGGTGTTTGGTCAGGACTTGTAAAACTCAAGAACACTTAGGGTCTTTGGACATTTCCATCGAGTCACTATTGAGGTAAGGAAATCCCCTCTATTGGTGTGTGGCAGTTCGTAAGTATTCATATTGTGTTATTATTTTGTAGAAACATAAAGCCTCCCTCGATATAGTATTGAGCATTTCGGTTGTCATTATAAATTCTTAATAAAATTCTAGAGGAAATGGCAACAAGTATGTTTGAATAAGCATGTATCTTTTATCTGGAGCAGTAGAATTTAATTTATGAAATTTTCTGTGGAACTTTTCGAGGTTGTTATTCAGTTATAGATTATGATATAGTTTTTTTTTACTAAGAGTGGATAAGTAAGTACCTTTAGCTCTATTACACGATTATGTTGCTAAGGGCAGATAAGTATCCTTAGACTCGAGAATTGATTTATAGTATCAAGGGCAGATAAGTACCCTTATTTGTTTGAATAACATGTATGAGCATGTTATGTTTGTTAATTTAGCTATGACATGTATGGGCGTGTCATTTTTAATATCTTAGATAACTTTTGTTATTGTATTTGGTCCCTGCCATAAATGTTATGGAAATTTTGAATGATCATGTTTTATGGATTGTGGTTACGATTTATCTGAGCTACTTATCGTTTATAATTGTTTCACCTTAATGATTAGCTCAATATGTCTACTTGCTTACTTTATCTGGTAGAGGCTTCCTTACTGGGTATATTATATACTCACCCTTACTTTTCCTCCCCAAGTACTAGTGCATACAAGAGTGGCTGACGGGGGTTGCTAATTGATCATGGGCTGTCTGTTTTATTTACTTATTTCATTTAAGTCTTCTGCATTTCAATTTCATAAACCTTTTCTTTTATTTTAGTTAAAGTATTTTAATATCTATTGAGGAACCCTGTACAATTTAATTCTGCATAAACTATTAAATGTCTTGAGTTAATTTTTCTTGGAAATTGTATTACATTTATGTCACCTACGTTATTTATTTTTACTGGATGCATGGGTAACACCCACCCGATTAATTCGGGAGGTTGGGTCGTTATAGTTAGTATTAGAACCCAGAGTTAGAGATTCTGTAGACTAGTTTACAAAGTAAATTATTTGGTGTTCAAGTTTTGAGTCCATGATCATCAGCGAGCCAGTCACCACTTGTCTGTATTGGGGTGTAAGATTAGGTTTAGTAGGATGTGTTAATTAAAAAATAATAATTAATTAATATAAATAATAATAATAATAATACAATAATTAATAAAATAATAATTAAAAAAAATAACTTCGTTAGAGATAATGCCTTATACTGTGGATTGACTGAAGTTGGTTGGAGTGTAGGGATATCTTATTTGATCCAACATGCCGCCAAGACAAGGATGATCGAGTGGTTCGATACCTACAAGTGGAGCAAGCACAGATAGAGCCACAGAAGAGCAAGTTGGAAATCAACCCCAAGTTAATCTAACCTTTGCAGCAACCAATGAAGGACGTCAAGTGGCAGCCACCCCAGGTGGTAGTTTCATGGTCGAGATGATGGTAGCTTTTCGCTCGATGATTTCCGCAACAGTTACCACAGCAGTTACTGAGCAATTGGCTTAGGGTTCAAACAATGACGACTACCGTGAGGGCAGATATTTTAAAGAGTTTAAGAAGTAGAATCCCATCCAGTTCACGGGTATGACAGGCAACCCCACAGTTGCAGAGACGTGGCTAGACAGAATGGAAAGTATCTTTAGGATATGAACGACCCTGAAGAACACCAAGTTTGTTGTGTCGTATTCATGTTAAGAGAGGACGCTCATTGGTGGTGGAGAGGAGCGATAAGGAGGATTTCCACCGGAGGAGCTGTGGTCACCTGGACTCAGTTTAGAGAAGAATTCTTGAAGAGGTACTTCACCCCTACAACAAGACAAGAGAAGGCATCTATGTTTCTCACGTTAAAACAAGGAAATCTCACTGTTGCTGAGTATGAGCAAAAGTTTATCGAGCTAGGTCATTTTGTACAGACATATATAGATACCGGGGAAAAGAAGATAGACTACTTCTTGATAGGGTTACGACGAGAGATCCGGGGAGGGGTTCGTGCACATTACCCTAAGGTGTATGTCATAGCTCTTGAGACAGCAGGATTCATAGAGAGCCAGTTGGTGACCAGCCATGGAGCTTAGGGTGGATCTCATTCTATAGCAGGGAAGAAAAGAAAATTTGAGGCTTCAACCAGGTTGCCATGGAATCAGGGATAGAACCGTAATGGCCAACACGACCGCAATAGATTATAGGACTGTAGTGGGATGAACCAACAAGGAAATTAGAGATGTTTCTAGGGTCGTTATTAGAATGCGCCTAGAGGAGTAACCAAGTGTAGGAGTTGCAGAAAGTTCCATCAGTGACCTTGTCCACCACATAAGAAGACTTGTTATCAATGTGGAAGGGAGAGGCATTTTGCTAATTAGTGTCAGCAAGTGCAGCTCCAGATTAGTGGGTCGTCTCAAGCACCACTAGCATTACTTGCCCCTAGGGCCAAGCCAGCCCAATAACATGGGCGAGTTTTCGCGACCACGCGTCAGGGGGTTGATGAGATTGATGCAATAGTTATAGGTACCCTACCCGTCTTAGGGCATTTTGCTTATGTGTTATTTGATTCGGGTTCTATGCACTCTTTTATTTATGTAACTTTTGTATACTCTGCTTGTCTAAAACTGGACCCATTGGGTTTTGAGTTGTCTGTTGTTACCCCAGCAGGGGTAAATATGTATGCTAATATGAAAGTTAGAGCCTGTCAGATCGAGATATCTGAGCAGCTACTAGATGTTACACTCATAGTTTTATGTATGAGCGAGTTTGATGTTATATTGGGCATGGAGTGGTTAGCTTATAACCACGTTGTCATTGATTGTCAGAGGAAGGGGGTAGTGTTTAGACCTTCTTTAGACCGAGTTTTAAATTTAGAGGACGTAAGCCAGGTGACTGTCCTCCGCTGACTTCTGTTGTCGTGAAGGTGAAAAGGTTGATTGCTCATGGAGCATGGGGCTATTTACCCAAATTGTCGGGCAACATTAGCCCAGTCTTGACCTTAAAGTCGGTACTAGTGGTAAAGTAGTTTGTCGACGTCTTCCCTGAGGAGTTGTCAAGATTGTCGCCACTTTGGCCTGTTGATTTTGCAATAGAGTTAGAGTCTGCTACGATTCCTATTTCGATGGCCCCATACCTTATGGCGCCAGTAAAACTCAAAAAGCTTAAGGTTCAGTTGCAAGAATTGATTGATCGAGGTTTTATTCATCTGAATGTTTCTCCTTTGGGGAGCACCTGTTTTGTTTATGAAGAAGAAAGATGGTTCTATGCGATTGTGATAGATTATCGAGAGCTGAATAAAGTTACAGTGAAGATTAAATACCCATTGTCGAGAATTAAGGATCTGTTCGATCAGTTACAAGGGGTGACTATTTTCTCAAAAATTGATTTGAGGTTTGGCTATCATCAGCTCAGGATTAGAGATGCCGACATCCCTAAGACGACGTTTCGATCCAGATATGGACACTACGAGTTTGTTGTAATGTCTTTTGGATTGACGAATGCACCCGCTGCATTCATGGACATGATGAACAGGGTATTTAAGGAATTCTTGGATAGTTTTGTCATGTATTCATTGACGATATTTTGATTTACTCGAGGACTAGAGCTGAGCATTAAGAACATTTAAGGAAATTACTGATGGCTTTAAGAGATAACCGATTGTATGTGAAATTTTCTAAGTGTGAGTTTTGGTTTGATCAGGTGTCCTTCCTTGGTATCTCTTTGAGGGGTAGCAGTTGACCCAGCTAAGGTGGAAGTAGTGAGCTCGTGGGTTCGTCTGACTTCTATTTTAGAGGTTCCTAGTTTCCTTGGCTTGATAGGATACAATCGTTGGTTTGCTAAGGATTTTTTCAAGTTGGCTGCACCATTAACCTAGTTAACAAGGAAAGGGTGTGCTTTTGTCTGGACAAACGAGTGCAAGATCAGTTTTCTCAAATTGAAGGAGAAGTTAGTTATTGCACCAATATTGGCTTTCCCAAAGGGAATCAAAGGGTTTGTAGTTTTAGTGACGTATCTAAGTTGGGCCTAGGTTGTGTATTGATGCAACACGGTAGGTGTTGAGAATATAGGGTAGGAGCATGCATTTAGCACGGTGGAAGCATGTGAATAGTAAAATAAATTTACTATAATTAATCTAATTAATCAAAATACAATACCCTAGGTGATTGACATGTTATTGAAAAATAATACTTACATTGACTATCGCCTCTAATCTAATCTGGCTGGTCTTTATGTTGAGTAGGATCGACTATTCCCCATGGACGATCTCGAACGATCTCCTCCGCTCTTCCAGCCTATGGCTTCTTTGCTACCACTGAGTGCTTGGTGGGAAGCCTTTAAAGAAAGGAGCTAGAAACTTTGTCAGTATAGTATGACTATGGATGAGAAAAGAGATCTCAACTTTCAGAGAGATTTTTCAACTTTGTGAGAAAGGTTATTTTGAAAGTGAGTGGAATGAGAATAAAGGCTTCCAAGGCCTTCTATTTATAGTAGAGTGATGAAGGTTCCAACTTAGAACTTTCCGATGTGGGGCAAATCATTATGCATTTTTCTCATTTGATTTTTCCATTTAATTTTTGAAAATTCTATATATTGTTTTATTTACTTTAATTGATATTTATCCAATAAATTTCAATTCCATAATATATCCAATATATTATGAATAAATAAATATCTAATTAATATATCTAATATATTAATTCTCTACTTTAATAATTATTAACCCAATTAATATGTCCAGCATATTAATAAATATTCTCCATTTAATAATTATTCAATAATTATTAAATCAATTAATATGTCCAACATATTAATTAATGTGATCTCTTAATTAAATAATTATTAAATATAATTAATTTATCAAATGAATTAATTTCTCCTTATTAATATTTATTCAATAAATATAAAATTAATATATCCAATATATTAATTAGCAAGTTTAATAAGTTAAACTTTATGCTCCTATTAATTATGTCCCACATAATTAATATGTGAATTTGAACTCTTCAAACTCACATTCTAATAAAACAATGTTCTAGCAAGTATGAACTAGCCGGGGGACCGGTGGACCTATAGGTTAAAGCTACAATGACTATAGATCCAATCTCTATTTGTTAACATCAGACTTATTCCACTAAAGGCATGTGCTGAACTCTTTCGCACTATATGAGAAGTTAACGTCCACGGATATAATCGATCATCTGTCGTATGATTCTTTACATACTTGTTCAGAATTCGCAATTGGGACAAGAAATCCGTTCTACCCCTGTGATTACATCTTTCTCCTTAAGCACCACTGATTCCTCTAATGAACAAGTATTTATAGTCCAACTATAAATCAATGTCCTCTCAGGCCAATGAGAGGCGCCCTTTGTCCAAGCCTCAGAATCAATTTTTAAGGGAACAACTCTACATCTTCCTCAAATTTTAGAAAGGCATGAATTCTTTCTTGTGATGTTGCATTCCCAACCACTCACTACGACAATCTCTAACGTGGGAGGCTTATTGACCCAACGGTATTTGGCTGATCTCACCCAAGCACATTAAAGGACGCTTTCATAAATCAGGAGTTCACAACCCACTCAGGATTAAGATCACACCGACATACGGTCATCCTTAGTAAAGTAGTTTATACGATTCTATAACGGAATTACTAGATCGATCCGAAAAATTCTTGTCTCGTCTTATGCAAAACCTCATTTTTTCATAGAAACCCTCACTCACATGTCTCCACATGAACAACCAGATCAGATTGTTTGCAACCTTTGCAAAGCATGCTGTACCAATAGTGTCACCAGGACTTAGACACCCAGCTTTAGTCCATATACTGTAGACTTTTTAGGTTATTAACTTAGAACTAGATCCAGTTGTATGTCTCACATACTTGTCCAAGTGTTCATCCAAATAACATGGGAATATCGTTATTAATCCAATTAATGCGATAAAGATGAACGACATTTGTATATTAAATGAGTAATTAATGAAAATAATAACCTTTATCAATAACTGAAATATACATTAAATGTCTAACATTAAATGATTGTTCTTTAAATATAAACTACTAGGACTTTAGGTCACAATCCTTAACAATCTCCCACTTGCACTAAAGTCCTACTAAGACTTATTACATGTAAAGCCAAACATTAAGCTTACACTTACTCTAGACTGTAGGAGACGTCTCTCAGAGACCCAAACTCTTTAGGTGACCCTCAAACACTTTAGTTGGGAGAGCCTTTGTAAAAAAAATCAGCAATATTGTCAACCGTGTTAATCTTGGTGACAACAACTTCGCCCCTATGCACTATTGTAAGGACCCGACCCAAAGAGTGGTCCTAAACCTAGTCCTCACTCAACATGCATGGAAGTAAAACTAGTTAAAGTAAAAACATACAAAACATGAACTTGCATAATTCAAAACATTTCATTAAAATAAATAAAGTCCTGGCCAG
>JBBMKA010004368.1:0-12214 GCA_037833695.1 Sechiopsis laciniata | reverse complement strand
TATATATTATATTATATTAACAAGAATTTCTAATATGTCAAAAATTTGTATCTTTCTTTCCAATCCTACCTTGGTACTAAACATACAAAAAGATTGCATAACTAACCCATGTACAACAACTTAATATATGAAATTACTTAGAAGTGATATCTAAATAATTTTGAATTTTTAATTCAAAATTATTTAAAATAAAGTCAAGGCTAACTTAGGCCAACAATAATTGATATATATTTAGTTTTTAATATCCTAAATACTCCTAGTTACGCCATAACTTTTTTTTTTTTTGTTTTTTAAAAATTAAACATTAAAAATACGTTTGAAAACTGTTTATTATTATTATTATTTAAAATGAAAAATTATTATTTTTAATATTTAATAAAATAAAATTATTTTAGAATATTATTAATGAAATGAAATGTAACTAAGAACTTCGTACCTAATCACCCTTAAATGCACATAACCAACAATGAGCACCATTCACAAACTGCCACGTGCGTCACATAACACTACACCTGTAGGCATTTTCTTCATTGAGATATTCACAGTGGGTAACGTAACAGGCTCTCCCTCGCCGTAGCTATCGTAAATGGGCCTTCCAGAAGCACACCCATCGCAACATGGGCCGGGTCGCCCATACCCGCTGTGACATGGGCCCCCGCCCTGCCTATCATAGCACTGCCTGCAACACAAACCCATCGGGTACGCCGGCGGGTACCCCTGAACCGGAACGCATATATTCACCGAAACCGGCTGAACAGGGGGAGGATTCGGGACGACAACCGGCGGTGGTTCCAACTTTTCGGTCGCCGGCGGATGAGGATCGACAACCTTTTGGGGCGGTGGCGGACCGGGTATTATGGGCGTCGGAGGATGGGGGATCTTGGCCGGAACTTCAGGGGGTTTGATTTCAATACTCTTAATAGCCCCACAACCATACAGAAAATTTGATCTCTAAGCTTGTCAGGACTACAACAAACCACTTTGATAATCACAAGATTCTTTTTCTCATCATAAATCTGATCTCGAATTTCTGATGCTCAAACAAAACAGAGACGAGAAACTGTAAATTAAACAGAAGCACAGAAAATCAGAAGAGGAAAATGAAAAGGGTATGAACAGAGGAAAGAATTAGACCTTGGTGTCCGCCATGGATGATTGGGAAGAAGCGTGCGCTGCAGAAGAACGCAGAGAAAAAGAAGGGCAATGAATCGGAGGGAGAGAGAGAAAAGAGTGCAAATGCGTAAACATCATTACAGTTATATACAATTGCGAATTTCCGGTTTGTATAATTAACTAAATTAAATATGCTCTTTTTTCCTTTTTCTACTTGGTTTTTTCATCCCCCAAGAACATGAAACAGGTTATAATAATAAAAGCAATAGTTCAATATTATCTTATTATATATTAGCAACTGTAAAATATTTTTTATATATATATATATATATATGGGACATGGCGGCACCCGCTGATGTGACACTCTCAGAGTCACGAATTTTTTTTTTACTCTCTCTTATTGTGTGTGGTTATCGAGGGGGTGCAACCTTCCCTATATATAAAAGCAATTATAAAATCAATGAATCGAATTCGTCAACCTTCAATTGTATTAACAAAACATATTGTATAATTAATATAGTATTATTAATATATAATACTATTTTAATACACAATACTGCATTAATAATACAAAATAGTGTATTAGTACCCTAAATTATACTATATAAGGAGTATTAAACATACGGTTTGTTTGACTATGGATACAATTATTTTTAAAATTTGTCTAGATCTATAATTATTTTGTGAAATTGGACTATCCACCACAATTTCCCTAAATTAAAGCATGTAATTAATTTGGGATATCTTTTTAAAATTGTCAAATTGATATTTTTGTTTCTTATCAATTGAGTTTATTTTTAATTCAATAATATTTGTGGATGATAAATTCCAATGCATTTTTTTTTAGTCCATAATATCTACTTTAGGTTGATGAACTACACTATACTTCATATTTAAATATAATTTTTTTTTTTTTTTTTTTTTTGAAATTGGGAGGGAGGAGACCACACAAACCCTATATAGAATATATTAGGTCTATAAAGAGGCAAATAGTCGGACCCGTGATTTTGAAGTTCAAATGAATTATCACCAATCAAGATAATCACCGTGCCACAAATGAGACATTCATTATTTTAAATTGTCAATTCAAACATAATTAGATAACTAAAATACCTAATTATTATTTTTAAAGAAGAGTAATTTGAACTTAAAATTGTGTAGTTATTAGGTTATACAAAATCATAGTAAGAATTATGTTTTTATTACTTAGAAAGTTGAAGTCTTTCCGTTCTCCAAATCACATGCTTGTACTAAAAAAATTGGTGATTTCAATTTGTTTCTTTCCTTTATAAATATGACATTATTATTTATTTTGTTATTTTTATGGACTAAAAAATACGCAATTTTACTAAAAATTATAACTTATGGAGCTTAATATTAAGATGAACCGCAAAACGGACAAAATTGATGTAAAATAAAACAATTATTTTAGTGCATGTCAATTACAAAACCACTACTATTATTTTCAATAAAAACATTCGTTAGGTAGGATCAGGTCATGCCACTTTTAACAATTTATTGAATAAGATTAAAAAAGAACAAGTTGTTGGACTAAATTATATTAACGAAATATTGCATTTGATCAAGTTTTCTTTTTCCGTTTTTTACTTGTATCATATCATTCCTTTTGGCTCAAACTTAAAAGAATCCTTTTTTTCTGTAAGATAAAAACAAAGAATTGTTTTTTAGCCAAGCGGATTTCTTCCTTTTTTTTTTTAATACATATTGGGGAGGAGACAACAAAGTCTACATAGAAAAGTATCATTTGAGAGTCAAATATAGATTTTCATAAATAAACCTCTGACCATGGTATTGAACTAGTTTACAACCAAATAATAAAATTATTGTGCTACTGACTCATTCAGTTCTATTTCTTTCCTAATGAATCGGTTAATATGCATTTTTTTCTTTATAAATACAATTCAAAATATGACTTGGTGTTTTATTTAAATATTATATTTATAGAATAAATTAAAGGCTTGTTAAAAGTTTAAGAGTAACTTGTTATACATACGAGAATGAATAAATTTTCATTTTTTTTTTCGATATTTGGCTCTCACACATAGTACATTTTATATAGGGTTTGTTGGTCCTATTTTCGCACTTTGTACTAAAAAAAATCTTCTAATTTAGTCGCTAATTTTAACAAAAACAAAGTAAAAATCTCCTTAAACTTACTCATTTTAATATTATCAAATTTTGCACAAAGTGTAAAAATTAACCACTAAATAACATTGAAAGCTCACAAATTAAAAAGTAATTGGTAACATGGTTTTTCTTTTAAAAAAAATTCAATTTTGTCGAGTGCACGTGTTTAAAATTTTAAAGCATATGCAAATTTTTTTTTTTTTTTTTTTTTTTTAACTTTTAACTTTTTTTTCAAATAAAAACTAATCGGTAAAGTTGTTAACACCTTTTGTAGTTAAAATTGTTCATTTATCAGAATGGAAAGGTGAGAATAAAAATGAATATACACGGACTTTACAAGTTCAAGATAAAAGCTGGTTTTATTTTATTTTATTTTATTTTTATTTTTCAAACTTCATTTTTATCAAGGGTACAATGACCACATCTCTACCCAACCATCTAATGGGGTACATCTGCATTAAAAATTAAACAATTAAAAAAATTATGATAAAAAAGTGAGTATAATTGAGTTGATATAGGCTAAATTACCAAAACTATCATTCAAACTATGAGATTTGTTACAAATATATCTTTCAACTTTCAAATGTTGAGATTTGTTACAAATATATCTTTCAACTTTCAAATGTTTAAAAATTTTAAATTTGATAAAATAAAATAAAAAATCAAACTGTTTTCAAAAGAAATTTAAACAACTAATATTAATATAAAAGTAATTCACAAGTTAAAATTATAAAGGTAGAAGTTTTTTTTTTCATAATTAAATGTAATTTTCTTTTAGAATTAAATGTGTAGGGTATTTGAAACAAAAACTTTTAACATTTTCACAAAAAATATTAATGAATTTTTAAAAATAAAATTGAAACCAAATAATATTTTTGAATTTTTTTTAAAAATTAAAGACTTTTTTTTAGACAAGTATAACCACATCCATCATTAGGCTAGGTACCGAGAGATATCAAAAGAATGGACAATCAAATAAATTTTTCAACAAAACTTTAATGATTTCACCATAATTCAAGTACAAAGATACTTCTGGAATGATTTTCAAAGTTTAGCTACATAGTTTAAGATCTTTTTTTTTATATAATATAATTTAGCCTATTGATATATTATCACTTACAAAGTCAGTAGTTCTCTATAAAAGAAAAATAAAATATTTAGTAATTCAAGATTTATTTATTTATTTATGTTTTGAAATCAGTTAGTAATTCAAGTTGTGGTTACGATTTAATTTCTAAAATAAAATATATATTCAAATAAATATAATTTATTTTTTTATCAATTTAATTTATGGAGATTATTTTATTTTACAGTAGCATAGTAGGTGATTAAATCGTCCAACGTCAGTAAGTAAAGGAGCTTCACTTTAAGATGTACTGCAAAATGGATGAAATTCATATAAAAAGAAAACAATTATTTTAGTGCATGTCGATTACAAAACCCACTTTTTTTTTTCTTTTCTTTTTTAAGATTTAGTGCATGTCGATTACAAAACCCACTATTTTTTTTAATTCTAAAATAAACCATTGGCTAAGTTAGGTCAGGTCATAGTCATATTTATTCAATTATTGAATTAGATAAAAAGCAAATTATTGAATAAGATAAAAAAGCGAATCATTGAAATAAATTATATTAACGAAACTGTTGCATTTCAAAAATTTATTATTCCAATCGTACTATCTTGTAACCATTACCTTAAATACGCAATTCTTTCTAAAACAAAACTTATAGAAATAATTCTTTACAAAACTTAAAGATTAATTATTTTTTAACTAAGCCATTTTTAAACTATACCAATAGAGTCGTGTTCTTGTTGGTTTATTTAAGGTATCAAAGAGGTGTTTGTTTGCCCTATTTAAAGAAGATTTAGATTGAAAATTTACTAATTTCTACTTAGAAAATTATATCTAAATGAATTTTTGTAACTACTCAAAATAATTCATCATTTTTACGGTTAAAAATAACTTTTCATTTCTAATAATTTGTTTATAACTATTCAAAATAACTCATCATTTCTAACCACTCATTTTTAATTATTCAAAATAACTCACTTTTAACCACTTATTTCTAATATATATATATATATTTAATTACTCACAATAACTACTCATTTTAAATCTACATCCAAACAAGATTTTAACTTTAATTTCTAGATACAAAAATCACATCCAAACAAGATTCTGGCTACAACTCTCAATTGTTAATTCTAACTCCTCAAATTAATTTCTCATCAAAACCTTATCCAAACACCTCCCAAAGGTAAGAGAAGTACAAGTTTTAGATTAGAATTCAAAAAATAAATATTGATTATTTTTTCTAAAGTTTACTTCTAAACTTTTTTAGTTCAATAATTGTTGATACACACTAATTTAAACTCATGACTTTTCTAATTTCTAATCATAGCCATATACCTTGATTCATGTAAAAAAAACATATATTCCTATTTTGTTAACAATTTTACCATTAAACTTTAAAATTAATTTTCGCACCTAAATTTATATAATTTCTTTCCAATTGCAAATTCTGCCTCCACAATTTCTAAAATAATTCATTTATAGCACATCATTTTTATTAAGATTAAGTATTGAGTTAATTAGTCTATAAATTGGTTATATTTGTCTAACCTCCTTTTAGCCTTAATGAAAAATCCCTCAGCTCACTATATATAGAGCATACATTAATTAATAAAATCATGTGAGCATTATCTTCATACTCGCAATAATTTTTATCAGGGAAAGAACTCTATTATTTATTGCAATTTGGATTTCCTTCTACATATGAATTAGTTTTAATTTTGTGTTATAAATAGAAATATTTTGCCATTTTTTATTATACATGCAAAATCTCCATTTTTTAATCATAAACTTATTTCAAGTCAATCAAATTCTTTAATCAAACGTTTAATTCCAAATTTATTAATAAAATTTAAGAAATATACATTTATAGTTCCCGATCAATTTAGGGTGTAATTTCTATTTAATATCCATGTTTTAAAATCAAATATTTTTTATTTCGTACCTTTCAATAATGATCGAGTTTAGTTTTTGTACATATTTTATACTTATTTTATTTTTTAAAAAAATTAATTCACATATAATAAAAATAATCACTTCATTAATACATTAGAGATTAGAGACTCCAAGAAGATAGACAAGTATAACGTCATCAAAACTTTGATGGTTTGACTTTCGAACAACTTTGGGAGATAAATTTAAACTTCCATGAACTACTAAGATACGAGACCTCATCACCAAATGAGTCGGTGGTGCGATTGGTTATCTAGTTTGGTGTTAATCTATTTCCACTCCACGATCACGAGTTCGATCCTTGGAATCGGTGGCACGATTGGTTATGTAGTTTATGTTAGATTGGCAGCATACATGTTCAAATTAAGGATGAATAATTGAATGAATTAAAAGAAAAAGAGGATCCAAAACTCTTCTCGAGAAAAGAATAACAATAATAATTCAAAATATAGTTATTCGTTGGATGTTAAAATCATGGCTAAAACCTTTTTGAAAGCAAACCTTTATTGAAACTTGATTTCAAAAGAAAAAAAAAAAAAAAAAAAAAAAAACCTTTATTGAAACTTTATATTTAAATTTTTGTTTGGCTTTTAAAATAAAGGTAAAATGCATATATTAGAGTATAAAAATCATAGGTAAAAGTACTGTTGTCGGTTTAATTTTAAAAAATAAAAAACAAAATCATCATTATACTGACATAAATTTTCAACCATTTTTAGTCTTTTAACTTAGTAGGAAAAAACAAGTATTTTCACCTTATCATTAGCTTTTTATAAGATATTTAAAATAATGTATTAAAAAGCTATTTAAAAATGAACTCAATGCAAGCATATGTCTTGTCAAATCTATTTATAGGTCCATATGAAAATTCTTTAAAGCTATATGCTAGTTAGGTGTTGGGTCCAAACAAATTGCTTTTCTTTTTTTAAATAAAACTTAGCGGTAAAGATTACCACAAACCTATTCTTTTTAACCAATAATAATATTTAAATTTGGATAATTCAAACTAACACTAACTAGGTCGAAGATACATGTGGCTAACTTTTTTTAAATTTAAAAACTAAACTCAGACTAATAATCTTCATGTGGGCAAACAAGAAAATAATTTTAGTGATATGATATATCACTTAGTAATTAAGTTGTTATAGATTTATATTCATCTACAAATATTGTTCAATTAATATATATTCTAGTCACCACTAACACATAGCCTAGATACATTAAAGGAATAAGACACAATTAAGAGAATGTTATATGCGGACTTCAAATCCAAGAATTTGAAATGAACATACCTTCAAAATTCTATCATTTAACGAAATGCGCCATCCTCCAAAGACAACAAACTAGCTTTGTTGATAGTTTGATTTCTAAAATTTATACGGGATACAATGATTTATATTTAAATGTTAGATCTTTTGTAATTACAATATAATTCCAGGGTGTTTAGATATGAAATTTGTGATAATCTTGTCATTTAAAGTATTTTTTAAAAATGTGGCATTTAAAAAAAAAAATAATAATAATGATAAGACTACCATATTTCAAAAGACCTAAACATAGCCATTTATGCATAAGCCCTAAAGTAATGAGTTTGAAGAAAAATATAGGACAATAACCCATGGCCCATTTTATTCCATTGACAGCCCAACGAAAATAGGAATCCAAATTCCAATACACATATTTTAAAAGAAAATGGCATATTTGGAGATTGGAATATAAATAGCAAAAAGGGGACAACAAAGCATAAGATATAATACAAATTGAAGTCTTTAATTAAAAGGGTGTGTGCTTTACCACCCTTAGTGCTCATAACCCCAATATGCAGTACCCACTAACAAAAAAAAACACATATAATTCTCATTTGACAACCACTAGATTTTGGACCTATATCTTTATCATTGGCTTGATTATATATGCCCCTCTCTTTTGTTCCATAATGTTCCTAACACACACCCAATTGAGATTGTAAGGCAATTTTCAAAGAGAATACTTACTCAAAGATGCCTTTGACTCTATTTAACACCCCATTTCACTGTTTGTGTATCACTAAAGTTTTTTTTGTAGAACACGATAAATAGTGGTACGGTCAACATCAAATGTTTGATAGTGTGATATTTTTTTGTTGAGATCTATGGAGATTGGTAGTTTGTGAGAATGTATTAATAAATTGATTTTTCAATGCAACGGTTTTGTTGTTTGAGGAGAGGATGATTATTTGAATATATAGGTTAAGGTATAATCTCTATTTGGTTTAAAAGTGAAAAGGCTAATACGGACGAAAGGACATGTTATCTCTATTAAAGTTGATATGATCTTACAAAAATTTGTTTATCGATGTCGGCTAAGTTCCTTTTCTTTTGTTTCGGGCCAGCTTTCTCTTGTAAGCATAACTCCCCCTCCACAATAAAAGACCAATCGTCAATATGCCAAGAAGGAGAAGTTTCAAATAGAATGACAGAGAAGAGTCTCCTAGAAAACGTCCGAAAAAACTTTTATAAAATGTTTTAATCTAATCTTTCACATTTTCAATCCATAATAAATCTACGAACAAAATTAGCAGACAAAGAAATAGAAAATCATTCATTAGATGTCGTGTCATGTGTCTTAATTTATAAATCAACCAATTTTAATATTCATCAACTTCATAAAATAATATAATAATAATAATAATACTTGTAATTATTATTATTATTATTATTAATGAAGGAAACAATGAAATTTAAACAATAGAGAATTAAAATAAAAGGGAAATTTTAACTAAAACTGATATGTATGGCTAAACTTTAAAAAAAAAAAAATGTAGGTTCGAAAACATGACGTTTAGGTGAATTTCAAGTTTAAACAAAAAATAAAAAAGGTATGGTACAAAGGTATTCAAAATTTTGACGGTTAGGGGAACTTTCAAGTAATTTAAATTTTGACGTCATGTTTAAATTAGCTAAACTTAAATTACTTATATATAAAAGGTATCCAAAACATGACGTTTAAAACAAATGTAGGTACAAAGTAAACAGAACAAGAAAATTCATCTAGAGAAGTAATATTTTATAGGTTTAATTTCAATAATAACAAATTAAATGATTATTAAAGGGTACCTACTTTTTTTAGTTTTCAAAATATGATTTATTGTTGAAATCATAGATAGAAAATAGATAAACAAAACTAGAAACATCATAGATGAAAGTAGAATTGGCAGGTTCCATTTTTTAAAAGAAAATATATAAATATATATAATAAATGGTTGTCAAAGCAAGTAAAATAATAGATAGGAGTAGAATTGAGGTTTCATTTTGTGTCATAATAAACATAATTCAATTGACATAAAACATATATAGTTAACTTTAAGTTTAGAAAACAAAATGGTGCGAACCAACTTAGGCTCATGTCGTTTTAGCCTATAAGGAGTTTTTCAATCAATAATAGATTCTCCTCATTCACACCCACTTTAATTATAGGCCAAATATTTTTTTGTTACTATGGTGATCATCTTAGATATGCATAAATTGTGATTTAATAAAAAAAAAAAAGCATAAATTGTCTTATACATTCATCTATACATTAAATAAATATAGAGAAATTTCTAAGATTGGTCAAATCTAGAAAATAATTATAAATATGTCTTTTTTTTTAAAAAAAAAAAAGCAAATATTTCTATTGATATAAATGATTATTATCACATAAATTTTTATACTACAATATTTATAAAATTCTTTTTTGAAATCAGTATCTATAAAATTCTAAAAAGAAGAGTAATTATAATACAATACATTAATATTAATAAATATTTATAATATAATATTAAATTGTATCAATTATTGTAAATATTTTAAAATTTGTCTAACATGTATAATTAATTTATAACAAGATTTCATTCAAAACAATTTTCCATAAATATATATTTATTATTGGTTCTTCGTTTAAAGAAAATTCATGAATTTATTTGAAAAACAGAGGAATGCGGAGAAAAAACCGAATACTTTGACGATGAATCAACGCGTCAGCAATTTCAAAGAACAATAAATATCGCATTCAATAAAAAAGTCAACCAATTAATGGCACACAGCCACGTGGATCTTCATTTTTTACCCCCACAAAACACACTCCAATCACAAGCCTCAGTCCACCTAGCGTCCACCCTGGCAGGAAATAACGATGACGTTTCTACAATCATTACGGTCGAACGGAAAGCCCATCTCAGTAGCGAACAGCGTCAAAGCGCCGTTGGATGACGTCAGATAAAGTGAGGCAAAGTGTGTCCGACGTGGACGGATCGAACGGAAGGCGCGTGTGGAGGCGAGTTGGCAGTTGACGCGAACAAGAGAGCGCGTGGATGATGCGACTTTCGGTTTATTGCATTGAGATTATGGATTGGAACTTGGCACTGGCGGTGGTGTACTAATTTTTACTATAAATCAATTTCAAATGTATATTTTTTTCAAAATAATTGTAGAGATGTTATTTTCCCAAAAAGTAATAAAAATATATAAACATTGTTTTTTTTTTTTTTTTAAACAAAGAAATAGCAATTTAGAACAATAGTGGCTGTATAATAGTTGTAATTGTGTAGTAAATTTCTTGACAGTAAAAAATTAATTCTTAAGTAGGTTGGCATCATATATTAAATTCATAATTTTTAGTATTTTAATGCCTTTTTTAACCACTAAACCAATTATCATAGTTATGAGGATAAAGTCATTGAAAAGTTTTAAAAAACCATAGTAAAGCGTTTAGCCATAAATACAAAAATGGAGGTTCAGATGTGAGTTTCAAAATAAAAAAAATAATAACTTTAAAGTTAAATTCGTATAACTGCACAAAATTTAAGTGCAATATCATATTTTATGTTGTCAATGGAACATCAAATAATGCTATAGATTGTGGTATGACCTCTCACCAAATATGACTTACATGCATATATGAAAGAAGTAAAAATTCAAAATTTCTAAATAACATTAACAACAATCAAAAACTACATTTGTTGGATTGGAAGTGTACTTTCAAACGCGACCGACTAAATATCATATTTTTAGTTCACAACTCTAGAGAAATTAAACATGCACATTTATATCAATAACTTAGTTCACTTTCGCACCAAAATGACTCATTTGTTTGAAAAAAGGAAAAAAAAAAAAAAACCACGTTGTTTGTTACATTATGTAAATAGGCTTAATGATAATGTCAGGGGACATTTTCGTCAAATCATCCCCCTATTCATTATTATTTGTTTTTCTAATTTTGAAAAGTAAAACTGACAAAATTAACATTCTTAGTATGTGGTTGTCATTTTAGGGACATACTTTTTTTTTGAAGAAAGATATGCATCAATGAGAATGTGAAAGCTCTCTTTAATATACTATAAATATATTGTGTGCATGTGTGACAACTACTAAAGAAATTACAACCACATTTTAATATTGACATTACAAATTTATTTTACTTGATTTGTTGGTGTTGCACATGCAAACAAATTCACGACATGAAAGTTTATCAGAAGAAAAATTGAAGGTCGCATGAGAAATTAATCTCACAGCTACCTTAAAATATGAGACCTCGAATGGAGTACACTATCAAAGGTCAGAGGATGAATTTTGAGTAATACAACTTGAATGCTTTTTGAAGATAATAAAAATTAGTGGAGAAAAATTAAGAGAAAGAGAACTTAATTTTTAAAAACAAAAGATATCAAATTGTGTTTCAAAAATATTATTATAGTCATTATACTTTGAGATGTACTTAAATTTCATCCACATACTTTTAAATGATTCGTTTTAATTCATTGACATCAAATAAAGTTTAAAATTAAACAATAAATGAAAAAAAGAGTGAAGCTAATTAGTCGAAATTAGTTTATAAAATATATATATTTTTTCTTGAGATTTTTTTTGAAATAATTTTAATAGAAGGAAAAAAAAATGCATATATATATA
>JBBMKA010004317.1:0-12217 GCA_037833695.1 Sechiopsis laciniata | reverse complement strand
GTTTGAATGAGGAGTTAGTTTAAAGAGTTAGTTTGAGGAGTTATTTTGAGGAATTATTTTGAATAGTTAAAAATTGAGAGTGGTAACTAAAAACTCATTTGAATGTGATTTTTTTGTAGAGTCAAAAGCTTGTTTGGATGTAAATTTAAAATGAATAGTTAAAAAAATAATAATTAGAAATGAATGGTTAAAAATGAGTTATTTTGAATGATTAGAAATGAATTATTAGAAACGAGTGGTTAGAAATGAGAAGTTATTTTGAGTAGTTATAAATGAATGGTTAAAAATGAAAAGTTACTTTTTGTAATAAAAATGAGAAGTTATTTTGAGTAGTTACAAAAATTCGTTTTGATGTACTTTTTCAAGGAGGAATTAGTAAATCATCAATCTAAATCCTCCTTAAGTATGAAAAACAAACCCATAGACTTTCCATAATTTATTTGGAAAAATTAGCTATTCCTTACAATTACCCATGAGGACGGGGTAGGTATAGGAATTTTGAAATTCCTAACCCATTTATTTAATTTAGGGTAAATTATAAGTTTGGTCTCTAGAGTTTGAAGAAAGTTAGAGTTTAATCCCTATGGTTTCAAAAACTAGAATTTAGGCCTATGGTTTGAAGTTTGGTCTTTATGGTTTTAAAAACTAGAATTTAGTCTCTATGTTCAATAAAATCTAAAAAATAATTTTTATCGTTTTTAATCGTTAGCGAATTCACAGTTATTACAAACAACAAGAACTAATTATTAGATTTTATCAAATCATAGGGACTAAATTTTAACTATCTTTAAACCATAGGACTAAATTCTAGTTTTTAAAACTATAAAAACTAAATTCTAACTTTCTCCAAACCATAGTGACCAAATTTATAATTTACCCTTTAGTTTTAATAATATTAAACAGTAATAAATACCTTTTCCTGGCATGTAGAGAAATATTTGACTTCTGTAAGTCGTGACTACTTAATTTCAAGTCATCATCTTTTTCTATTCTTCAACGCCTCTCTCAGTCTCTCAATTCTATTTAAACAATTCTCTCAAATCCGTCCATGTATTCATCACTTTCCCTAAAATTATTTGGATAATCAAATTTGTTGTCGTTCGTTTATGGCAATGAGACCTAGAGATCATTAGGGGGTTTGGGATTATACATTCCTCCTTGCTTTCTTCAATTACTTCTCTCTATTTATGTTTTTTAGTATCTTCTGATTCTTCTCTCCTTGCTTTGATTGCTTTATTTTGTTAAGTTCTTAATCAATTTCTGTTTTGTCTTGATTATAAAGTACTGGCCTGATTATAATGAATTCTCTAACTTATCTAGTACTACAAGAAAAGAGTTAATATTTTTTTTTGTGAAGTTCGATGGTGTTTTTGTAAAACTTAAATAGTGAATACAACAGTTATTTTCGTAACTGGAGAGACAAGACACTCTAAATAAAATTTCCACAAAACACTTTTCTTTATTTCTCAACTTCTTTTTCTCTATTTGCTTTCTTGCTCTCACTTTCACATTGGAGAGAGCACTCTATTTATAGATCTATTACAAACTTGTTCTACAAGACTCTTGGCCATAAATTTGTAACCATTTTGGCTATTCAATTTCCAAAACCATTTTGCCACTAACTCCTAATTTAAGACCCACTAACCATATTGAAGAGCCCACTAACTCCTAAATAAAAAACTCTCACTAACAACAATTAAACAACACATTAAAATATAGCATTAAATTTTATTCAACAAAAATCCTCCATAAACTTAAATGCTTCTGCCATCCGCCATGCCAATCATCTTTTTGAATTTATCGAACAAAACCTTTACCAAAGGTTTTGTAAAGATATCCGCAACTTGATCTTGACTCGCCACATGCAGCAATTCCACACTTCCTTCCTTCACAAGATCTCGGTTGAAATGAAAATGAACATCAATGTGTTTGCTCATTTCATGATTTACTAGATTCTTTGCTAACTCAATTGCTGATTTGTTGTCAACTTGAATCACAGTCGCTCCAAGTTGCTTTAGCTCCATCTTGCTTAACAAATTCTTGAGCCATATCGCATGACATACATACCAAGATGCGGCAACATATTCCGCTTTGCACGTCGAAAGCTTCACGATTGGTTGTTTCTTTGAAAGTCAAGTAAATCTTGTATTGTCCATAAAGAGTACGTATCTCGCAGTACTTTTTTTTATCGTCTATGTCTCCGCACCAATCGTTGCTAGAGTAACCACTCAACTTGTACTCTTCCGCTTTTGAATAAAACATCCCAATTGACACTGTACCTTAGATGTATCGCAGAATTCGCTTCAATGCCTTCCAATGCGTATAAATCGGCTCCTCCATGAACCGACTAATAATGCCAACACTCAATGCATTGTCTGGCCTTGTGCATGTGAGATAGCGAAGGCTTCCCACCAAACTTCTGTATCTGCTCACATCTACACGTTCTCCTTCATCAAACTTTGAAAGTTTTGTACCTAGTTCCATTGTTATTAAAACTGGGTTGCAATTCGCCATCTTGAACTTTTTCAAGATCTCTTTCGCATAATTCTCTTACCATACAAAAATGCCTGTCTCTTCTTATTTAATCTCCAAATCGAGGAAAAACTTCAGCAAGCCCAAATCTGTCATCTCAAATTCTCGTGTCATTGTGCTCTTAAATTCCTCTATCATCGCATCACTGTTACCCATAAATATTACATCAACATAAAGAGCAACAAATATTGCATTACTTCCGCACTGTTTTGTGTAGGGCGCATGCTCGTAAGGATAATGCATGTACCCATTCTCCTTGAAATATGAATCAATGCGAGTATTCCACGCCCGTGGTGCTTGCTTCAACCCGTAAAGTGCTTTCTTTAATTTTAGCACTTTTTTCTCTTCTCCAAATTTCACGTATCCAGATGGTTATTCAATATAAACTTCTTCTTCAAGTACATCATTTAAGAATGTTTTCTTGACATCCATCTGAAGTATTGGCTATTTAAATTGGGTCGCATGTGATATCTTGCCTTGAGCATTCATCTTCTTCTTAAATACTCACTTCACACCAATTGACCGACTTGCATTCGACAATTCTATCAGCTTCTATGTATCATTGCGTTCTATCGCATTAATCTCTTCATCCATGGCAGTTGCCACTTCTTGTCTCGCACTGATTCTTCAAAGCTAATATTTTCAGCATCTTCCAAAAGACATATAAGATGTACTTCATTTGTCACATCGTACAAATCTTGCAAACTCTGCATTTCATCTTCATCATCAGTTGTTTCAGACTCTACTGATATACTTGTTGATGCAACAACTGGTAATTCTTCAATTTTGATGCTAACTTCCATCGAATTATTCCAGTCCCACTCGCTTTCTTCATTTACTCGCACATCGCGACTCATGATCACCTTCTTGCTTAATCTTCTTGCTTACTAGGTCAAGTAGCTTTTACCCTTTTATTTTCTCATCATAGCCAATGAAAACATACTTCTTGCTTTTGTTTTCGAGCTTCGTTCTTCGCTAATCTGGTATGTGTGCATAAGCCACACTACCAAATACTTTCAAATGTGAATCAGTTGGCTTCTGTTCGCTCCATGCCGCTTATGGTGTTTGATCATCTAACTTCGTATGTGGACATCGATTTTGCACATAAATTGCACACTGCACTGTTTCTGCCCAAAACTCCTTTAGCATACTTTTGCTCTTCAGCATTGCTCGAACCATGTCATGAATGGTCATGTTCTTCCTCTCATCCACACCATTTTGTTGAGGAGTATATGGTGCGGTTAGAAATCTATTTATGCCTTGCTCCTCTCAATACTCCATAAAGTCGTCGAAGTGTATTCGCCACCTCTATCGGATCGCAAAGCTTTGATCTATCTACCTTCAATCTGAATTTTCTGAATACCTTGAATGCTTCTAGTTTTTCTTTCAAAAAATACACCCAAGTTTTCTATGAGAAATCATCAATAAATGAAATAAAGTACTTTTTACCGCTGAAAGATCCTAGGGTAATTCGTCTGCATATATCAGTATGAATCATCTCGAACAGTTGTTTAGCTCGATATTCTGCTTTCTTCTGAAACGAGGATTCTTCACAAAACTTTCTCTCGTAATCCATGTCAGGTGGCCCATTTCGCTAACTCTTTTAGTCCACCATGATGTAGGTGACCAAAATGAAGAAGCCAAAGTGATGCTTTATCTTTTATATTGACTCGTAAACACTTTTCATGCACACTTCTCAAATTCAATCCATACATGCAATTTCTTCCCATCTCAACTTAAGTGACTAAAGGCTCTTGCTTGTCCTTCAAGTGTAACAACCGGTCTTTCAAAAATATTGAATAACCATTCTCTGTCATTTGCCCCAAACTCAATTTTTTTTTCTTAAGATCTGGTACATAATAAACATCCTGGATTGACCCTGTCAAGCCATCTTTTTTAAAATAATAAAGCTTACTTTTTCCTTTGACCCCCACTTTTGATGTATCGCCAAAAGAAACACGACCATCTTCAACCTTTCGTATCTCTTTGAATAGATACTCGTGACCGTACATATGGTTACTTACCGCTGAGTTAAGATACCATAAAGTATCATTGTTGATGTTGTCATCATTTTGTGCCATCAAAAGAAGACCTTCATTCACTTCGTCTTCTAATGCTAAATTGGTTGTTTCTTCAATCTTTTTATCCGCTCGGCAATCTTTTGCAAAATGTCCATTTTTTCCACAATTGTAACATTTTTCAGAATTGCAATCACTTGCATAGTGACCATACTTGTGACATTTGTAGCACTTAATGCTCGAATAATTCGATCGTCTGCCTCTTCCTCAACTGCATCCTCTTCCACGCCAATTCGCTTGGCTCGACTCTCCCTTCTCTTCATGACTGTCACTTTGACCACCGCGACCATTTCCATGACCTTCACGGCCACGTGCTCTACCCTAATTTTTTTTTTAGAATAGAGTACCTTTTCATCTTTGATTGACGCTTTGGTTTGAACTGCTTGCTCGAGCGTTTCCTCATTCTTCTTATTCTTACATTACTCGTGTGCCTCAAGAGAATCAGAAAGCTCATCAACAGTGAGCGTCGTAAGGTCCTTTGGTTCTTCTATCGCACACAAAACATTCTCAAAATTGTTGGTCAATGATCTCAAAATCTTCTCAACAACTCCCGCATCGGTAGCTTTTCTCCGTTGCGATTGAGTTGGTTCACCACTTTCTGTACACGCTTGATTTAGTCAGATATGCTTTCTGACTCCTTCATCTTAATGTTGTCCAACTCGTCCCGAAGAGTTGAGAGACGCACTTGCTTGACTCAATCGCTCCTTTGAACACTTTCTCTAAAATGTCTCATGCTCCTTTTAAAATACTTGCACTCGCAATCTTCTTAAAGCCTGATTTGTCAACTACTTGAAACAGCATGTATAATGCCATTTTATCCTTCGAACGTGTCTCTTTCAATGCTTTGGCTTGATTCGACATATAATTCTTGGTATCCGCTGGTTCTACGAAACCTTCTTCGACCACCTCTCATGCATCATGAGAGCCGAGAAAAGCTTTCATCTAAATGCTTCAATTCTCGTAGTTCACCTTCGTCAATCGTGGTAGCGGTATTTAACCTGTTACGTTCGCCATCAA
The DNA here is from genome assembly GCA_037833695.1 of Sechiopsis laciniata. Taxonomy (NCBI): domain Eukaryota; kingdom Viridiplantae; phylum Streptophyta; class Magnoliopsida; order Cucurbitales; family Cucurbitaceae; genus Sechiopsis; species Sechiopsis laciniata. The sequence goes on along the minus strand of JBBMKA010004317.1, from coordinate 6,590 downwards.
CTCTGATACTAATTTGTAAAACTTAAATAGCGAATACAACAGTTGTTTTCGTAATTGGAGAGACAAGACATTCTAAATAAAATTTTCACAAAACACTTTTCTTTATTTCTCAACTTCTTTTTCTCTATTTGCTTTCTTGCTCTCACTTTCACAATGGAGAGAGCATTCTATTTATAGTTCTATTACAAACTTGTTCTACAAGACTCTTAGCCATAAATTTGTAACCATTTTGACTATTCAATTTTCAAAACCATTTTTCCACACTCCTAATTTAAGACCCACTAACCACATTTAAGAGTCCACTAACTCCTACTAACAACACTTAAACCACACATTAAAATATAGCATTAAAGTTTATTCAACAGTTTTAGCACTTTGTAATGAAATTGATTGTCAACAATGACATCTTATGGAAAGTTATTTATCTCTATTCAGTTGTTTTTTTTAAAATTTATTTATATAGGATTTTCCATAGTAGATTTGGTAAGGTCCAGATGGGTATAGTTGTCTGTACAACCATGCAAGAAATCCTACTTCCCAACTGTACATTCCGGCTGCATTGAAATCACCAAGAAGTGAGAGATACATCAGATGAACCTTGGTGTTTGATTTGTCAACGAACAACATTTCGTCGATGAGGCTTAAAATATAGGCTCACGCATAACGTTGGATGTCTTCATCAGTAGCGTCTTTAGGGAGATGTTCAAAATGGTTGAATTATTTGTAACACCTCTATTACTGATTAAGTTCTAAAAGGAAGTTAATTAAATCCAATGATTGAAATTATTTTTTTTAATTTCTAAAATCATATTTGTTCCCAAGCTAAAAAATAATTAATTGTTTGCAGGTTGTTTTAGTTTTGAATAAACATTAATCATTTATATATGAGTACAATTGAAGAATTTAAATGGTGAAGGTATTTCCTATTTTGGTTTAATATTACAATTATTTTATGCCCTAGGGTTATATGGAACTAAAAATGGAAAATGCTTTTAATATATATAAAGTTGATTTTCCTCTCTCCCTCTTCATTTTAACCATCAGCCGCCACATCTCTTTCCCCTCTCCCTCCCTCACACGCGTCAGCCTCACACAAGCTCAAGTAGTGCTTCATCACGGCCGTTCATCTCTGATCCCCTTCTTGTGTTTTCAACCTACAGCTCAGATTGCGACACTTGGTGGCCTCTGATTCGCCATCTCACTTGCGCGTGGATCACCCTAACTCTTCGCCTCTGTGCATTTTTGGCGGTAGCTCCAACAACGCCAGCTTTTCCCGACCATCGCGTGTCACTGTCCTAGCCTCATCCACCTCAGCGTCTTTTATAAGTCACTATAAGTCTCCGTCAAGCCTCGTCGCCGGTAGCTCCAGCGAGCCCACACATTAGCTACCAAGAGGCCGAAGGCCTCTCCTTCGGCAGCACCGTAAAGCTCATTTCGAGCTAGCCACGATTCCTTTCCCTCGTCCTCCTTGTTCTAATCATCATGGGTAAGTCAGTTTTTCCTTAGAGACTTATTTTCGAGCTTCGTTCTGGCCGTTAATGGCATTTTTCGGCGAAATGCTTAAAAACCCCCTTTAGATCTACTTCTTCTTTTAAATCCGAGACCAGTTTAGTGACCGGGAGAGCGAGACGAAGAAAAAGAGGTAAAGTTTATTGGGTTTGGTGGCAACGCGCTGCCGCACACCGACGACGCATCGTCAGCTCAGTTTTTCGACCCCGTTCACATGGTGAGCTCCATTTTGGCTAGTTCGGCTTCATTTTCTTATTTCGTTGACTTTTACTTGAGTTTTCTATTTAGGTCTCTCGAGTTTCATCGTTTTGACTCGTAGTTTAGCTCGTGGGTTCTTGTGGTGTTTCTGTCAAGTCGTCAGAAAGCTAAGGAATTTCATTTTAATTCAGGTTTGTGGCTTAAAGCACGTGAATAGTTGCATATTAGGATTTACAAGAATTGAATGTTGGATGACTTGTCGCATGTATGTGTTGGTGTTGTGATTCACTGTTTGAACTTATTATTACTCATGGTAGCATGGAATCGTGGTGTAGCTCGTAACTGTAAAGCCTCTATTTGTTGTGCCCACGTGATTGCATCATCATTTCTCCGATTTGTACCTTTTGCTTTGTTGAAAGATGGAAATTCAAATTCTCTAATTCTTCATTTAATAATGAACCCAACAATGAGTTTAAATAGATTACAATAGATGACTTAATTATAAAAGGAAAAGATACAACCTAATCATAAAAGGAAAAGATATTGAATAATAAAAGGAAAAGATACTAACTAGTCATAAAAGGAAAATATATAAATAATATTTAATCTAATCCTAAAAGGAATAAATAATTAAAATTATGAAAATACTAAAATAAACATAAATCAACACTCCCTCTCATGATGGATTGTATATGGAATACAAGTCAAGCTTGGAGTTAAATTAATTAGAGTTGGTCCTTAGATGATGATGCGCCAATTGGGATGATGATGATACTAATGCCAGGGCCAATTGGAAATACTGATGTTAGAACCAATTGGGAATACTGATGCCAGGACCAATTGAGAATACTGATGTCAGGGCTGCCAAGGCCAATCGAGAATGCTGCCAGGACCAATCGGGAATACTGGATAGGACCAATCGGGAATGTTGGATAGGACCAATTGGGAATGCTGATCAGGACCAATCGAGAATGTTGGATAGGACCAACCAACCGGAAATGCTAGTCAGGGCCAATCGAGAAAGGCAGATGATGATCAATTGGGATTGGATGAGAAGATGATTTTCTCCTTAAAGAGTTTGATTGGATTTTTTTTTTAAATCTAAATATGATGGTTTGTATTTTCTAGGTTTTGAGGTGAGAAAAAGAAAATAGAGGCCTAAGAACAAACTATCTTCTTTTTTTTTAAGAGAAATAAGATGATGAGGTACAAAAAAAAATTTTGGAAAAAGAGGAAGAAGGTGATGGGAAAAAATGAGGAGGACTAGAGAAAATGTTTACCCTGATCAAAAGGAAAAATTTGAGGCTCTGATACCATGTTGAAAGATGGAAATTCAAATTCTCTAATACATCATTTAATAATGAACCCAACAATGGGTTTAAATAGATTACAAGATATGACTTAATTATAAAAGGAAAAGATACAACTTAATCATAAAAGGAAAAGATATTTAATAATAAAAGGAAAATATAGAAATAATATTTAATCTAATCCTAAAAGGAATAAATAATTAAAAGGATGAAAATACTAAAATAAATATAAACCAACATGCTCGTATACGTGATGAACTGTTTATCTGTTGAACCTTTGATTGACTGGATTGCCTTGGGCTTATGCATGTTTCGATGTTGTTGGTTCCATCTATGTTTGACTGTCTACGTGTGCAATGATCATATGCTCAGTTTCTCTATTTTGTCACCTAAGAGTTTGTTCGTATTTTGTTACGTTCAGTATTAGAATAACTAGGCCTTGTTATGGTATTTGACCACCTAGAGGAGCAGCTAGCTCGCTCATTTTAGGACTCGTGTTTGCGTGATCAATTTCGTGTTATTGATGTGACTCGTTAGTGCCCCTTACGAACCGAGCGAGGATATGGATCCTTTTTTATTCAAGACACGTGGTTAGGCTACACTAACCTATGGGTTAACTCTTACATCCGACCAAGAGGTCGGATCTCATTCACATGTCACAGTGTATAGAACAATGAGTTTCTTGGTTGTGAGCACACGTTGCAGGTCGCACCAACCCTCTGGTGGGCCGGGTGCACTTGCCTAGGCTAGGCTAGATCTCGTGTGACTCTAGTGCTAGTTGTATCCGTCTGTTATACACGTGGAACCTCATACACTTTGTGCATGGTTTTACTTGTTTTCCCGTCCCAATATGAGAAATGGGGAGCTGGTTACGACTTGCTTGACCCTGATGCTTACTAGAAGAGGCCACTAGGACAGACAAAGGCATGAAGGAATGCCTGTTGGTGTGCCTGCATGCATTATGGGATGTTGTTTGCAGGCAGGTCGGTCCTCACATGCTGGGGTTAGTAGATGGCACCCCGAACCCAAGGTTTAGGGACCCTACAGTTTCCCTCACTCGTGGCTCTCCCTAACAGGGTCAGGTGATTTTATCTACATTTAAGTATGCTCTTGCTGACATGACTTGTGTGTCGTTGTCTTGACTCCAGGTTTAGGGATCTTGTGTGTTTTCCTCACTCGTAGTTCTCTCGACAGGGTCAGGTGACTTTTGACATTTATGTATGCCTTGCGGATATGCTATCAGAGTCGCGCAATGTGAGCGTGGCGGGTTCTTGATGTAGGTCACGCTACCCACGGGGCATTCGGGTATGTCTCTTTTGATACGCGATCAGAGTTGCGCAGCGGATACGTGGTGGGTCCCTGACATAGGTTTGGCTACCCCGAGACATTTGTGTATGTCTCAGCGAGCACAGCACGGTGGGTCCCTGATAGGTTAGGTTACCCCGAGGCATTCATGTATGCCTCCGCTAATGCAATTTGGTGGGTCCCTGACCAGGTCAGGCTACCCTGAAACAATATTGTGCGTCTCTGTGGACACAATATGGGACGTGTCCCAACCCGAGGTTTAGGGAACTTTTATGTTTCCCTCACTCGTGGTCCTCCTCTTATAGTGGTCAGATGATTGCTCGACATTTAACTGTACCTTGCTCACGGCTTGCACGCTGTTGTTTAACATTGTTTGCTCGTGATCGGCCTGGGGGCTGGGCACGTTTGTGCGAAGCACTTAGCTTCAATTGTCATATCTTTTAACTTATTCCTGTTTACATGCTTAACCCCAATGGTGAGGCTCCTTACTGGGTATATTTCGATATACTCACCCCTTACATTTTCAGGTACTGATCCATTCCGAGGTGGCTAGGCTGTGAGCTGCATCGATCATGGACACTGTGTCATTATTTCTATTTCTGCATTGTTTTACTTAGTATCGAACTTATGTTTACAAATCTGCTAAACTATCTTTTTGTTTTGAACTATCGTGATCCCGAACCATGTTTTATATGTTTTCGAACTATCAGTTATGTTTTATGATTTTACGAGGTTTCATTAGAAGTTGCATGTGTTTATCAAATTTATTTTGAGGATTTTTAAATGCATGCCCCCGTAACACACCATTAGAGTATTTTAGAAAGTCGGGTCGTTACATTGTTGAGCCAACCACGAAAAACTCAAACGACCACCAGTCAAGACTAAGTTATTTGGGTGAACTCCTAAAAGATCCTGACATACATCATGCCGATTCAAGTTGACAGAACCAGTTAAAGCTCGACCTCTAACTAGAAGTCCTAATTGAATGCTGACATCTTGAAGTGTAATAGTGCACTCCCCATGTGGCAAATGGAAAGTGTGGGTCTCCTGTCGCCACCGATCCACTAATGCATTGAGTAGATGTCAGTCTAGCTTGATAAATTTTAATCGAGACACTCCGTAAAACCTGGATGCCCTCAAATATGGCTCAATACGAGGGTCTGGTATAACCATACCTCGTCGAAGAACAGCTTCACGACGCCTACAATGTAAAGCACCGACTCGTATGTTTTCCCAAGCTACATTTGATCGATGTATAGCCTGGTAGACAAGAACCGATGGATCGTACGGTCTAGTGGAAATATTTCAATCCATCTAGCATAAATAATTTAAGAAAATGATAAATAAAAATCTCTTTAAAAAATTATTGTAATAATTCATTAAAAGTAAATACATTACAAAAGATACAAAGAAAAAAAAAATAAAAAAGATACAAAGATTATTATCGCCTATATTTATCTTGAACTTGAAAGGCCAGCATGAGGACATTTTTTACGATTATGTCCGTCTAATCCACATATTCCACAATATTGTGAAGTTGTTGGCTCTTTCCAATCCATCTCGTTTCGGATGCGAGTTGTATATGGACAACCCCTTTGTCTCACTTTCATAAGATCTGGAAGGATTTTTAGACAATCAATCTCGGACCAATCACGTTTCTCTGGGATCCATTCAAATTCATGCTTGTAGCACACAAATAGGTTGACATTTTGTAATAATCTTGCATAAGAGTCAAATAATCTTTTTATATTGTACACTCTTAATAAATGGTTTCAAAGCATGACTAATATTTTTATATTGTACATTCTTAGCTAAATATTACTATAGCTCTAGATCAAAATGAAAGAAAATATATATATATATATATATGGTACATTAGAACTCTAATAAATAATAAATGAGCATGCATTCATTCAATGTAAACTTTTTTTAACACATAACATACTCAAATGTCAATACTAAACAACAGTCAATAAAGCTTTAAACAAGAGTCAATAAAAATAGTAATAACAGAAGCGGTTGTAAGGGAAAATTAAATAATACTAATAAATCTATTCAATATTTTAAATTAAAAAAAGTTACATACTAACCTTCGTACACTAAGTACAGAGAAAATCACTTTTGTTGGATTCCAAATATATAAATTAAAGATAATTAGAGATGATCATTTTCCCCGTGGGGCCGGGTCCCATACATACTAACCTTCGTACACTAAGTACAGAGAAAATCACTTTTGTTGGATTCCAAATATATAAATTAAAGATAATT
>JBBMKA010004306.1:0-12219 GCA_037833695.1 Sechiopsis laciniata | reverse complement strand
TATATAATGGCTAATAAAAGATATTACATTGATTTTTATAAAAATTGAAAATAAATAATAAATATATAGTTAAATTATATCATCTATTTTTATTGGTTATAATTATCTTTTTTGTTTATGAAAGTCAAATTATATCATCTATCTTTATTAGTTTTAATCATCAATTTGTTTTACGGAAGTCAAATATATTTTTTGTATGTTCTATGGTTTGGATCTTCTATGAATTAATGGTGAATGATCTTTTATTGGATATTTTACATCATCTTTTGTATTTATATTCATTACATTACATTAATATGATAATGATTGGAAATGGTACTTTGTTTACATATAATGTATTAATAATTTGATGGAAGATATTTATATTTATAAACAATGATGAATTCGATAATTCAACCCAAAAAATATAAAGGTTGTGTTAGGTTTGAAAAGTAACTAATAAAAAATTTTGCTCAACCAAATCAAACTTATGTATTATTGGGTTTTCAAAAAATAAAGAAAAATCATTATTGGATTTTTTTTTTTTTGTTGAAAAAAATATCATTTTGGTCCCTAAACTTTCATCATTGTTCCTTGTGTAAGAACCCGACCCAACCGGAGTCTAAACCTAAGTCCTTAAAACTAAATGCATGAAAATAACGATGTTCAGGGCATGCATTATTTAAAACCAAATACCTAAAAGTCAAGTCCAATCGCACATAAAAGGTTCAACGAAAATCCAGAAATCATAAAACTGTAACAGTGGGTACCCATAATTTCGAAAACATAAACACAAGTTCTGAGAAAAGTATATCACAACATGCCCCTAAAATCCGTGTAGAAGAAATAAACTGAGATATGACTCAAAACATAATGCAGCGGGTCCCATGGTCGTCTCCAGCTCATCCAATCACCCATCTCAGCACGATTTTGTAGTACCTGTGGGATTCTACATTGGAAAGGGAGAGTTTTCCAACTTAGTAAGGATTCCCCAACTCGGGGTAAAGACATGCATCAGGTCAAAATCATCACAACATGCAAGATAAGCAACATAATCAAGGGGTCCACAAAACCCGAGCTCTTGGGCAAAAGGGGTTAGGAACCGTGTTCGTGACCCACGCCACGCAGAACGATCTAAGGCCACAAACCAAAGACCTAAAAGCCAGCAGAGATCACAAATCTCTAGGGCAATCTGAGATACCTGCTTCAGGTCGAGGGTTCCTACAAGTAGAGAAGCCTAGTAGCTAAGGGACCACAAATCCCACAGGTCTCATACTCACGGTGAGGGTGGATCCAGCACGGTCACCAAAGAGCCACAAACCCAACCACATACCTGGAGAGGCACCCTAGGCTACTAGTAAAATACCGACAGGGTCGTGAGCCTTATGAGCCAACCATCCACGGAACCCTGCGGTAAGAGACCACAAATCTCCCATCGAGAACGTGTTGGGCACAAACCATGCACGTCCGCTTACTAGCATCCTCTATCCGATCTTCGTACCTCCAACGAAGCACCAAGACGTGCATCAAACATCATGTAAGTCTCCAGTAGGACATACGAACTATCATGCAAGATCGACTCTTTCAATCAACATAGTTCACGCATATCCAGATGATTAACATAATCTACATGTTCGCCTTAGACATGATATCAATCATATATTGCATGCTCTTGGTGTAATCAATACAAGCAACAAACAACGCAGATTATGCCACATCAAATAAGTAAGTGCATGCAATCAATCTAACACATGTAATAGCCACGAGCCTCGAGGAGGGGGTAAAGGGTCCCTTACCTCGGCTGAATCTCTCAAACAACACTCTAGAATCTATTGGTAGCTCCAAATGGCCAAACACAACACCGAGTCCTGAAACAAACAAACCGGTCAAAACTAGCACCTCAAACCATTGAAACTGGATCTAAAATATTGAATTTATCAAAAGTGAAGAACCTCCAAAATCGTGTCTGGCAGCTCCGCGTGCCTCTCAAACTCGGCTCGAAGGACGATAAATAGCTTGGGTCAAACCTAATCAACAATTATCATTTAAACAATTAATAAACCCCTAACCAAACAACTTTCAAGCCAAACAGCTCCTAAACTCTTAACCAAACACTGCCTATTCATAACTTGAATACCCAAAACCACAATCCAAATAGTCCATAATCCACATTTAATTATCTTTAAATATGCAACCAAACAAGCTAAAACCTTATTTAAATAGTCTTATCCCAACTTAAAATGACATAAACCTCATCCTAAACATCACCATTTTTCAACCTAAAGCACACTAACCTTCTTCTTCCATGGAACAACTAAACCCAAATAAGAGATGAATAGAGAGAGAACTTACCCACAATTTTGGCGATGGCTAAACTGCAGCAATGAAAGTAAACCCACGATGGCGACGAAACAAACCCCTTCTCGATGCTGCAACTCACACCTGCAAACCCAAGGCGACGAATCTTGCTTCAGTGAGATCATGGCGCCATAAACTCAAGCAGAAACTGGCTACAGCTTGCTTCCGGTGAACCCACAACGACGACCCACGCAGTGACGAAATCGCACGAGCTCAACTCCTCCCTCGGTGATAAACCAGACGAAGAACTCGGTTACACTACCTTCACGGTGGCAACGCTACTCCGGCGAGGCAGCTGGTCGAAAATAATGTGAGAGAGGAAGAGAGAGAGACGAATCCCAAGGTGGCTGCACAACAAACAAGACCTATGGTTCCTAGGCTACTATTCACTTTGAGTAGTCATAGCCAAAAGACAAACATACCCTTTCTCTTTTCTCATAACTTCAAAACAACCCTCTTTATTTCAAAATCCAGCTCAATATTCAAAAAATAAACTAACAAAAAAAAAAAAGGATATTACACCTTAGACTTTCAAAAGCCCAAATTTAGTCCCTTAACTTTACATAATGCTTAAAAATAGTCCCTGAGGTTAAAATTCTTTAACGTCTGTTTGTGATTGATGATTTGGCAAAAAAATAATAATAATAATAATAAATGCCAGCATGGATTAAGAACGAATCAGTTGTGAATTTAGGATTCCAAATGTATTCCCCTTATTTTTCTCACCAAACTTTTATTATTATTTTTTTTAGCATTACGGATGATTTGAGGATGAAGAAGGCCAACAGTCGATAGGGTTAATTTTTATTGTTGGCCAAATCTTGTTCATCAACCCTTTCAAAATCTATTCCCTTAATTTTCTCAACAAACATTACAGAAGGCTAATTGGAGAGCAATTTGAAGATGACGTACAAGGCGAAAGATAGGGTTATTCATGATTTCCGTCTTTTTTTTTTTTTCCTTTTCCATGTGAATGTTAGGTTTTCAAATTCTACAAGCGACACAACTCCATATTCTTAAAGTTAAAATCTTCATTATCTTGCATCCCAAATGGATCTAATTAATTATGTTATCAGGTGAATTATACATCATTAGCCCATTTAGTGAGTTAAATGTAACTTGGATTAATTAGGGGGTTAGTTAACTAACCATGAGAGTTGTGTAAGTTGGGTGCTAGTATATAAAGCACATTTGGGTTATCTTCTTCCTTGAGAGAGAGATTTAGAAACCCTAGCCACCTTATAAGCCCTTGTAAAAATCTATGGCAATGGCATTACGAGTGTACACGATCAAGCTTGATTGATTCACATTCTAACAGTGGAGTAGGCATAGTCTGAACCACTTATATCACGTGTGATTTCCTCTACTTCTTGATCTTTCTATTGTGTATGTTTTGATTCATCTCTATATGCTTAATTATTCTTGGATTATGATAGTTTAGATCTGGAATTGGTTAAACATTTTGTTATTAGAGCTTTAAATGAATTAATCTTCTACTATGCACCTTAGATTCAATTTCTGTACAGTTCTATTTGTACTTCTCTACCGTATTAAAATCCTCTGTTCTACGATTTCAACATTTGGCATGGGATTTTACAATTTTGTTGGTCTGACTTGCTAGCTCGTGGGAATCGATTTATTTAGTCAGATTTGGGCCGATTTCTTCAGCTGCACCATCGATTGAATCTGATATCTCCAATTAGTGTGCTTCAACTTTTTGTGTGAATTTCTTGGCAAATTCTGAAGGAGTTTGGTGTGATTCGGTCGATTTTGCCTCAAATTGAATGGTGATTTGATTTATTCATTAGCCAATTTTGAAATTGATTTGCCAATTTGGTATTCATTAGAGGTCGATTTCTGAGTTTTAGGGATTCCAGCAATCAATCAATTAAATCTCTACTCTCAGTCGATTTGATTGAAATTTTGGTTAGTCGTTTGAATATCGGCATCATTAGTGACTAATCGACTATATTATAGAGATTCAATCGGTTTCATGTTCGATTTATTGCTGACTATCAATGATTTGTTCTTCGATCGTTTGACCCTAGACAAAGTTCTTGACTCGCTTCGTTCTAGGGTTTTAGAGATGAAAATTGAGAAGAAGGATTCTGAGGCACTTTTTGTAAAAAGTAAATTTTCAAAAGGTCAGAGTAGTAAGTCATGTAAACCTAGCTCGAAATTTGGAAAGAAGAAGAAATAGCAGGAAGAGCAGGAAAAGATTTTTACTTGTAATTACTACAAAGGTGAGGCCACATCATGTACAATTGTCCTGTTTTGAAGAGGAAGGGCATGCTACTTGTTAGGAAGCCTAAAGTAGATGCCCATGTTCTCGATGGTTATGATTAAGCCAAAGTGCTTATGGGTGGAAATTCTTATGACCGTTATGAGAGTCAATGGATTATGGATTTAGGTTGTACCTTTCATATATCCCCGTATAAGCATCATTTTGAGAATTTGAAAAAAATTGAGACATACAAAGTCACTTTGAGAAATAGCCAACAGTGTGAGGTTAAAAGCATAGGCTCAATTCGATTTAGCATGGATGACGGTTCTGTCAAAGTGCTATCTGATGTTCGATATGTGCCAGGTTTGAAACGAAACCTCATTTCCTTGGGAACTTTTGATGCTGTTGGTTATAACTGCAAGTCTCGCCATGGTTTGTTGATGATTTGTAAAAACAACAAAGTTAAGATGACTGGAAAGCTTGTTAAAGGACTTTATGTTCTTCAAGGTCAAGCTATTCAAGGTGAGGTCAATGTAGTTTCTGATTCCAATTTGAAGGCTTCAAGATTATGGCATACTAAATTGGCCCGCATCAGTCATAGAGGACTTGATTGCTTATTTAAGCAAGGAATTTTGGGAATTCTGAAGCCATCAACAATTGAAAATTGTGAGCATTGCATTTTGGGTAAGTCTACCAGGTTGAGTTTTAGAGCTTCGCAGTTTAAATCAGAGGGGATATTAGATTATATCCATTCTGATCTCTAGGGCCCCGCTCAGGTCCAAACTCATGGTGGAGCACGTTACTTTCTTTCCTTGATTGATGACCACTCTAGAAAGTTATGGGTATTTATGTTAAAGACAAAAAATGAGACTTTTCAGAAATTCAAAGAGTAAAAGATTTTTTGTTGAGAAGCAATCTGGAAAGCAAGTTAAGTCATTGAGAACAGATAATGGGTTGAAGTTTCTAAATTAAGACTTCAATGATTTGTGTAAACAATCTGGGATTAAGAGATTTCTGACTGTTCCGAGCACCCCTCAATAGAATGGACTTACAAAAAGGTTTAATCAAACAATTTTGGAGAAAGTCAGACGCATGATATCTTTTGCTGGTTGGCCCAAAGTCTTTTAGGGTGAGGCAGTTAACACTGCTACCTACATCATCAATAGAAGTCCTTCGACTGCTTTGAATTTTAAGACTTCTCAAGAAATTTGGATAGGTTCTCCACCAAATCTGAATCATTTGAAAGTGTTTGGTTATGCAGGATATGCACACACTAAGCAAGATAAGCTGGATTCTAGAGCCAAGAGATGTATCTTTATTGGATATCCTTCTAGAGTGACAGGATACAAGCTTTGGTCTCTTGAATCAGGAGATCATAAATGTTTTATAAGTAGAGATGTCAAATTCAACAAAGAATTATTTCCTTGAAAAGAGACTTATAGTGGTGAAGTTGAAAATAATTCAGAAATTGCTAAGCAGATGAGTTATGAGATTGAGTTACTTGACAAAGATTCAAATTCTGATTTGACTTCTTCTTCTGCTTCAACTTCGAGAGATTCTTATGATGAGCCATTTGTGCATATCGATGATAGTGCACATTCTGGTCCTCTAGTTGTTGCTTTTGAGACAGAGGATGTTCCTACTAGTTCAGAGAGTAATGTTCAGCTAATTTCCCCTGTTGTAAATCCTAATATTCAATCCTATTAGCTTACCAGAGATAGGCAGAGAAGGGTAATTCGACTCCATCGAGATATGATGAAGCTCAGTTTATAGGTTTTATTTTGTACTGTTATGATGATGAAAACATTTCTTAACCGAATACCTATAAGCAAGGTTTGAATTCCAATCATTCAGTTGAATGAATTGAGGCGATGGACCAAGAAATGGCTTATTTAAAGAATAATCAGACTTAGATTTTGGTGGATCGTCCTGAAAATTGTAAGATTGTTTACTGCAAATGGTTGTTTAAGGTGAAACTAGAAATTAAGGGATTTGGTCAACCTTAATTTAAAGCGAGATTGGTTGCCAAAGGTTACACACAAGAAGAGGGGATTGACTACACTGAAGTTTTTTCTTCAATTGCCAGACATTCTTCTAATAGAGCCTTATTGGCTATGGTTGTTCAATTCAACCTTGAATTAGCAACAGATGAATGTAACTACGACGTTCTTGCATGGAACCTTGGATGAAGATATCTTTATGAAACAACCTCCTGGATATGAAGTAGATGGTTAGTCTGGCAAGGTTTGTCATATGAAAAAGTCCATTTATGGCCTTAAGCATTCTTCGAGGCAGTGGAATAAATGTTTTGACTCGTTCATATCTGAGAATGGTTTTGCTAAGAATTCCTTTGACACTTGTGTTTACAAAAAGACTATCAATAAAAATTGCTTCATCTTTCTTTTATTATATGTGGATGATATTCTAATTACATCGAACAGTGTTGTTGAGATCAAGAGGGTAAAGGATTTGTTGAATAGCAAATTTGAGATGAAAGATTTAGGTGCTACTAAGAAAATTTTAGGAATGGAGTTGATAAGAGGCAGAAATAATAACAATTTGAGTATCAGTCAACCTGAATATCTAGCTAGTATTGTGAAAGGCTTTCACATGGAAAGTTGCAAGTCGGTGAAGACTCCATTTGCTCAGCATTGCAAATTGCCATCAAGTCAGTCACCATATTCTGATGATGATATTCAAGATATGAAAGGTGTTTTTTATTCTAATCTTGTTGGGAGCATTATGTATACCATGATATGTAGGCTAGATTTGGGACACTCGATGAGTGTAATGAGCAGGTACGTGAGCAATCTTGGTAAGCCCAATTGGGAAGTAGCAAAGTGGATATTGAGGTATATTATAGTCTTTTGTATAAAAAAATTTGATAGTTTTGAAGAATCCATCATGACCGGTTATGTTGATTCTGATTATGCTACTGACACCAATAGACGTAGATCGCTTACAGGGTATGTTTTCATGTTGTTCGGCAATGTGATAAGTTGGAATTCTAGCTTGCAGTCAGTCGTTGCTTTGTCTTCGACTAAAGCAGAATATATTGCTCTGACTGATGGTGTTAAGGAGTCTTTTTGGCTCAAAGGTTTGATTTCTGAAATGCTGGATTTAGATTGTTTGATTGTTTTGCATTGTGATAGCCAGAGTGCTCTAACATTGTCTAAGAATCCTACTTTTCATAATCAAACCAAGCATATTGATGTTAGATTCTACTTTGTTAGAGATGCTATTGTTGAGAATAGGTTGTCATTGCTGAAGGTGAACACGGTTCACAATCCTACAGATATTTTGACAAAGGCCTTGTCTTCTGAGAGATTTGAGTACTTGTGTGATTTGGTTTGTATGGGCGAATTCTGAGCCAAGTTTGATTGGCATTCTGATTTGAGCAGCCTTGTTTGAGTAGCTTTTGATCTATGTGAGTATGAAATTATGATATTATGATTGTTCAGCTTTAACAAGTTCTGATCTAGGTGTGTCAGGAGCTTCTGATGATTATGATGATTTCGAAATCAATTCCGATATTCTAATTGCCATTTTGTTTTATGATATGTACTTCAAGAGGGTATTTTGTTATTAGGTGAATTACACATCATTAGTCCATTTAGTGAGTTAAATGTAACTTGGGTTAATTAGAGGGTTGGTTAACTAACCATGAAAGTTGTGTAATTTGGGTGCTAGTATATAAAGCACATTTAGGTTATCTTCTTCCTTGAGAGAGAGATTTAGAAACCTCAGCCACCTTATGAGCCCTTGTACAAATCTATGGCAATGGCATTATGAGTGAACTCGATCAAGCTCGATTGATTCACATTCTGACAGTAGAGTAGGCATAGTTCGTGTTATGAAAACGACAATCGACAACCAATCGAAGAATAAAGAAAACGCAAGAGAAAAGAAGAAATAACACAGAATTTACGTGGTTCACTAACGTTGTGTTAGCTAATCCACAGGCAGAGATGGAGAACAATTGTATTGAGACGGGTGAATTACAGAGTACAGAATTACAGAATGAATGTCATAATCGGCTAGGGTTTCATTTGAGTTTATGTATGCACTCTCATTAAACCCTATTACAGAATGTGGATGAGTAAGCACATGCAGGATGCATTGCAGCGATGCGTTGCAATGCGATATGCATTTGCACGCGGGACGCACTAAGTAAACGCAGATGCATTCACGCATGCGAAATGCGTTTTTGCAATGGGGGCGTTGCCCCTACACCCCTGCTCGTTGACCGGCTGACTACTACTCGCAGGACACTAATGCGTTCAAGGCATATCTCAACAGTTCGAACCACTTATATCTGTGTGCTTTCCTATTCTATTTTGTATGTTTTGGTTCATCTCTATATGCTTAATTATTCTTGGATTATGATAGTTTAGATCTGGAATTGGTTTAACAAATTGGATGTATATTTGTAGCCTTGTTGTAAAGGAGGTTTTATAAATTTAATGGATCTCATGTATATACATGCTTACAAAAATGAGATTGACTTAGTTTCTTAATGATGATAAAACTCTTCTTGTCATTGTTGAAGAAACTAGATATGATGATGAACAAAAGCAAGGAAGCAGCATTGATGCCATCAACTTAGAGGAGTTGCACTACAAGTATATGAAATTCAAAAGAAGAATGAAAAGGGATATAAGAATTGAAACTCTAATAGTACAACGTCATTAGTCATATAAACTAAATGGTGGGAGTTTGAAAGAGACGAACAAAAAGAACAAAAAATATCGTGAATAACCCTATCGACTGTTCATCTTCTTCATCCTCAAATCACGTTCAGTAATGTTAAAAAAGTAATGATAAAAGTTTGGTGAGAAAAATAAGAAGAATAGATTTTGAATCCAAATCTACGACCGATTCATTTTAATCCATTCTGGCAATTTTTATTTTTATTTTTTGCCAAATCATCAATCACAAACAGACTTTAAAGAATTTTAACACGAGGGACTATTTTTAAGCTTTATGAAAAGTTCAAAGACTAAATTTGGACTTTTAAAAATTCAAGGACCAAAATAAAATAATAATGAAAGTTCTAGGACTAAAATAATATTTTACCCAATAAAATAATATAAGAGAAAAGGGCTGGCATTGTAAACTAATATCTAGAAATAAAGAAGATTAAGAGGTGTTTGGTATGTGTGGACCAGGGGTTTGGAGTATTTTTCTTATTGTTTGGTGAGTGGAGTAAATGATAATTCTCCCTAAACATAAACCATTAATTTTTTCTTTTGTACCAAACAAGATTTTTATACCATTTTCACTCTCATTTACTCGCAACTCCATATACTACACAAACTTTCTATCACTTGCACTACAAAGAAACTCCAACGACATTTTTGCAGTGGTTGTGGTTCTTACTTCTTTGTTTTTTTTTTTTTTTTTTAAATTATGTTTAGAATTATGCATAAGAGTGAAACTCAACGGATTAATTTGATAATTACTTGATAACCATTTAGTTTTTTATTTTTAGTTTTTCAAATTTAAGCTTATTTCTACCCAACAGATTACCCTTAAAGATTACCTCAAAGAAATTTAAGAAAGTATGTGGATGTATAATCAAATTTCAAAAACAAAAACTAACTTTTAGAAACTGTTTTTTTTTTTTTTTTCAAATTTCAATTTTGTTTTTTAAAATATAAGTAAGATGTAAATATTTAAATAAGAAAAAATTTATAATAAAGTAGTTGTTATAATCTTAAATTTCAAAAATTAAAAATTAAAAATAAAATGGTTATCGGAAACTAAAATATTAGGTACAAAATTTTTAATTAAAAAAATAACATTATGTATGGAACTACACATTTTTTACACCCACCGACCAATATCATAATTATTGTAAAAAAAAAGAGGAAAAAAAAGATCAATATTAGATGGGTCCCGCCATTTTCATCTTATATGAATTAGAGAAGAAAAATGTTAGAAAGTTTTAATTTAATTCATATATTTTAAAACTGAATATTTTAATCATTAACATTTTAATGATTTAGGGGGTGTTTGACTGTAGGTGAGATGAGATGAGATGAGAGGAGATGTTGATAGCAGAAAAATCTTGTTTGGGGTGTAGGGGATGAGATGAAATGATAGAAAAATCTTGTTTGGTGTGTAGGGGATGAGATGAAATAATAGAAAAATCTTGTTTGGGGTGCAAGTAGATGAGATGAAATGACAAAAAAATCTTATTTGGAGTGTAGACATGAGATGACATGACAGAAAAACCTTGTTTGGGATGCAGGAAGATGAGAGGAGTGACAGAAAAACCTTATTTGAGGTGGGAGGAGAAGAGATGAGATGTTAGGTTTTTTTTTTTTAATAATAAAATTATTTTCAAATCTTTAGTTATTAACATAAGTATGTAAATATAACCACTATCATAAATAAATTGTAAGTAATATAAAATCAATATTATACCACCTTGATCATATTAATGTTTACATTCAAAAGAAATGGAGTTTTAATAATATTATGTACGACCTAATAACTATGAGGTCAAAGTTTCGAATCTCTCACACATAAATATTCTTGAATTAAAAAATAACGAGAAAAAACTTCACACAACAAAAATGAAGTTTGACTAATGTAAAATATTTGTAGGTCATTCACAACTTTTATTTTTTTTCACAATTTGTTAGAGTTAATTAATAAAAAAAAAATTTAAAATATCAAAATTCTATTTATTAAAAAATAATGGATTAAAAAAGAAAAATAAAACCATTTCATTAAACTAGGTATTAGAAAATCTTGATAGCAATTTTTATTTTATTAAAAAAGAAACTATTTTCTTATACATTTTTTATACATTCATATTCATATTTACGGTAAAATAATTTTCAATAAAAGAAACTAATTAAAATAATTTTCAATAAAAGAAACTAATTAAAATAATTTTCAATAAAAGATACTAATTAATATGTCATAATAAATCAAACATTGGAAGTATTTATCTTATTAGTTATTGGCGCTACTAGGACCATAAAGACCCCTAAATGTTGTTATTTTTGCACGTAAAAGTGAACTCAATCACATTTTGATAATAATTATTACATGGAAGTAAGATCGTGCCCCTCAAATTTTAGAATTTATTGTTGTCATTTTTTTGTTTTTTGAATGCAAAATAGATCTCAATCCCTATGTTGATTTATACAAGTCTTGAAACTTATAGTTATTTTTTGTATATACAAGAAAACTCTCAAAATTATTTATATTAATTTACCTCTTTCCAAAAAAAAATTATAGATCTCTTCCTATTATTATTTTAAAGTGTAGCTTAATACTACAAAATTTGAATCTCATTTTTATAAAAGTTCATATTTTTAAACCTATTGTAAATTATGAATAAAAATTCAAAATGTATAGATTATTTAAATTTACTTGTGGTTTTAATAATAAATTGGTATACATAGTGTTAATATTAAAAAGAGACACAATATTGTATAACAATAACTTTTTAATTACAAATTTGTAAATAAAATATTTCTAATTTATCTTTAAACAATTAAAATTTCATAAATTTTTAATTTTCAAGAGATAACATATATTTATTTTAATTTTCAAAATTCAAAATTATTTAAATAAATATTTGATATAATAATAATATAATTATTATAATTATATACCGTTATATTAATATATTTAAATAA
>JBBMKA010004295.1:0-12225 GCA_037833695.1 Sechiopsis laciniata | reverse complement strand
TATATATAATAGCATGCAGCAGTGTAAAACTCACTGAACTACGCTCCTAGCATTCTTCTATTTATGAACAGTTAGCAAAAACTCCTATAGCGCAACCATAGAAATAAACATAAGATAGAGGTTAAATCAGACGATTTTATTGCAATTACAAAATGTTTATAAATACAAGCTACTCCTAATAAAACAGTAAATGGAATTGATGTGGATGTGGAATCCTTAGTGAGTGTTGCCATTTGCATTTCTTAACTCCTCTAGCGTACCTTTTATCATATTCCTGCATTATACAAACTTTCAGCGTAAAATATTCCATATTTAAGCTTTTTTTCCGTAATACTGCGCTTTCGATGCTGAATTATGAATGCATGCTGATTTCTATATTCTTTCATCCCATTTCTTATGTTAGTGCTCGTTTTCCCCCTTTATTTCTAGAATAATGCAAACTACAATAGCCTAAAATATGCTCTATTTGAGAGCTATCGAACTCTCAAACTTAAATCATTGCTTGTCCTCAAGTAATGCTCGTCTGTTCAGTTAGCTACTGATAACTCTCAAATATAGCATTATTTAGGCTAATATCTTAATATATTCTAAAGGTATTTATGCATTACTTGAATGAACTTTAGAGTTAGAATAGCATTAAGATAAAAAATTCATTTAAATTAGATGCATGTATGATTTATGAGCTTAAATGTAATAGGCTAGGGAATGTAGTGCATTTTAAAGTAAAATGCGAATGTTGAATACTTTTTTAATGTTGAATAGCATTAATATATTCATGTTGCTCCACCAGAAGGTCTGCTTAAGATCGTGATACATCTTGGTACCTTCTAGGTGCCAAGTAAACAGGAAACTATGAGCCTCTGTAAGTAACCCAGCTCGCAATCCGACGTCTGCTAGCACACAAAGGCGTCCTCTGAATCTCAAAGCACCACCTGGTGCTACGACAAAATCGAAGTCTCCATCTGCCTGAACCCTGGCAATCAATCTGCTCAACTCGAGATCACTCAACTGGCCATCGATATTCTTCTACCTGATTGAAGGCTGAACAGTCAACTGGGCTACCCTGACAGTAACCTTTCCCAACAACACTGCTATACCGGCTCGCTCAAACTCTTTCCGCAATGGAGGCTGGGAACTCAACAAAGCTGCAGAATGCGACATCTTCCTACTCAAGGCATCAGCCACAACATTGGCCTTACCCGGGTGGTCCAAAATTTCACAGTCATAATCCTTAACTAACTCAAGCCATCTCCTCTGACTCATATTTAGCTCTTTATTAGTGAAGAAGTACATGAGACTCTAATAATCCATGAACATCTGAATCTTCCCTCCAAACAGATGGTGCCTCCAAATTTTCAGTGCGAAGACCACTGCTGTCAACTCCATATCATGAGTCGGGTAGTTCTGCTCATAGGGCTTCAACTGACGAGAAGCAAATGCAATCACCTTGCCATGCTGCATCAACATGCAACCTAGGCCGAACTTGGAAGCATCACTGTACACTACAAAACCACCTGTTCTCTCTGGAACTGCCAAAATTGGGGCTAACGTCAAACTGTGCTTCAATGTAGCAAAACTCTTATCACAATTGGCATCCTAAACAAACTCAACCCCCTTCCTCACCAACCGAGTAAGGGGTGCTGCTTTAGCAGAAAAGTCCTTGATGAAACGTCGGTAGTAGCTTATCAAACCCAGAAAGCTACGAATCCCTACGACGGTAGTTGACCTAGCCCACGAACTCACTGCATCAATCTTAGCGGGGTCCAATACAATACCATCCCTCGATACCACGTGACCTAGGAGGCCACTTGCTCTGACGAGAAGTCACACTTGGAGAATTTGGCGTACAGCTGATTCTCTCTCAGCGCTGTCAACACTTGTCTCAGATGCGAGGCATAGTTCTCCTTGGTCTTAGATTAAACCAAAATGTCATCTATGAACACAATGATGAAGCTGTCTAAGAATGCCTTGAACACCATATCTATCATGTCCATAAATGCTGCTGGAGCATTGGTCAACCCAAAAGACATGACCACAAACTCGTAATGACCATACTTCGACCTTAACGCCGTCTTGGGGATGTCTGCATCCCTAATCCTCAACTGATGATCACCAGTCCTCAAATCTATCTTGGAAAACACAGAAGCTCCCTGAAGCTGATCAAACAAATCGTCAATGCGAGGCAACGGGTACTTGTTCTTCATTGTAACTTTGTTTAGCTCCCTCTAGTCAATGCAAAGGCGCATCGAACCATCTTTCTTCTTAACAAACAAAACAGGTGCTCCGCATGGGGACACACTCAGACGGATGAAACCTCTGTCTATCATCTCCTGCAATTGTACTTTCAACTCTTTTAGTTCTGCTGGTGCCATTCGGTACGGAGCCTTCGAGATAGGGAGAGTCCTCGGCTCGAGCTCAATTATGAAGTCCACTCCTCTAGGTGGGGGCAAACTCGATAACTCCTCAAGAAAAACATTTGTAAACTCCTGAACCACTGGTATTTGATCAACAGTCAATGAAGAGCGACCTTCCTCAGACATCTTTACCAAATAACCTCAAGCTCCTCGAGCTAACAAACGACGATCTTTGGATGCAGAAATCAACGGCGGGCAAACTCCGCTCTGGATACAGCAAAACTTGAAGCTCTGCTTCTTGAGCGGCCTGAACACGGCTTCTTTCTAGCGGCAATCGATCAATGCGTGGTTCTTCGCTAACCACTTCATACCAAAGATAACATCAAACTCGCTCATAGGCAGAACTATGAGGGTAGCTACTAACAGCTCTCTAGATACCTGGATCCGACCGTCTCTAACCTTCTCACTAGCGAGCATACTAACTTCTGAGGGAGTTGCAACACACAACTCGAACCCTAAGGGTTATAGTTCTAAACATGCTTGCCTAACAAACGATGTAAAGATAAACGAGTGGGTAGAGCCCGAATCAAACAATGCAAATTCATAATGACCCAAAATAAGTAAGGTACCTGTGACAACCGCATCGGTGCTCTCGGCCTCCTGTCGAGTCGTGGCAAACACGTGGCTCTGCTGTTAAGCTGGTCTAGTATCTGCAGTGCTGAACTCTACTAGAATCTAAGAAGTCACAACGGTATCTGATCGCACTACCTAGCAAAATGGCACACTTGGCTACGACGGAAGCAGGCAAACTTGAAAGCTCTACCCATTCCATGAATGACACCTAACGCCCTTTACCTTTCTCTTGTAGCCATATGACTACCACCAAACTAGATCACTTGCGCTACCTCAACAGGTGCAACAACTGACACGACAAGTGCAACGTCTGGAAGAGTATACAGAACTTCTGAAAGAGTCATTTTAACATCTACACAAACAGTGCGAACTGGGCTTGAACCTAGGCCTACACCCAAGCTTGGTGTTAAACAAGAATTCCCCAATCACGAAGTGCTGCTAATAACAAAACTCTAGGTCCTGCTACAAGTAGGCTAACAAGGTCAAAACCTCTAGTGACGGTACAAGAAACTTCAGACTCATCAATCTGGTCTTTGGCATCTTGTCTATCAGATACGCTCAAGATCTACTCCTGAATCTCTACTCGATGCTCAGCGAACATTGCTCTAACCATCTCCTGAAAGGCAGCAACTAGCTCTACTCTAGGCGCATGTTGAAAAGGAGGGTACACCTAGACTAGATGAATAGGGAAGTTCACCGTCAGACCGAGTCTCGAGGGGTGAACTAAGGGTTGCACTCCTATCGCAAGGGTACTAACTGAACTGGCTGCAACATAGACCGCAGGCTTGCAAGTGGTCTTTGATGTCTCTACACCCTTCCCAAAAGCTGCTACCTCTGTAGCTACGCTCTGGGTAACTCGACGAACAACCACGACTCAAGATCTACACTTGAAACCATCCTGGCTAGTCCACGCTTGGACCAACACCACAAGCAACTAAGAAAAGGCATGTAAGCTAGATGCAAGTACTGTAAAATAAACCCTTTAAAACAATTAACTTTTGACATACCTGACGGCTGTTGGAGTGCTGATAATTATGGGGACAACGACCTAACTCAGTAGGTCAGTCTACGAATCTATGACTCTGAGTCCTTATACCAACTGTAAGAACCCAACTCTAAAACAGTCCTAAAAACGATTCTTACTCAACATGCATGGTTCAAATACAATTATAAACAGATATCAACTGATAAACCGAAAGACTTTATTTATTCAATAGAAACACAATCCATAAAATAAAGTTTAAACATAGTTCGAGCCTCTGGCCAGAGATTATTTAAAACATCTTAAAACATGAAATCCATGTAAAGTAAAGCCTATCTGCATGTTGAAATAAACAAATATAAATGTGAACAACGGACACCCATGATCATGCAGCACCTCTTCTAGCCGTCCCGGTGCTGTGCCAAGTTACCTGGTGGAAAAACTACAGAAATAAGGGTGAGTACAAAGGCACTCAGTAAGAATCCCCAACCGGGGTACAGTACATTAGTCACATTATCTAGCATCCTAGCATACAAGCAAGTCAACAACCAAGCAGGCAATCTCACAACGAGTCCAACAACAATATTCTCAAACCTCGAGAGCATCCAACTCTCGGCTAAGGGATCCACCTCAGATCTCAAAATGGGTTATCAATATAACTCTAGAACCTCGAGAGTCTCTAACCCTTGGCTAAGATGATCAGCTCGCTATGCTGATCCTGGACACTTGGGAGAGTACCCAAGTGTCTAGCTCCAACTGAACGAAAGAGTGTACTTACACACTAGCCCGAGGGAGCTCTCTTCCTGGCATCTAATGCGGATACGCGCACACCATATACTGCTGCTGCAAACAAGATAAATGTAAGCCTACAAACTATGCATGTCCAGGTACCCATGCCTAAGACTCGGAAAGGTGTCTACTGATCCACAGTAGGTGGGAGGCCCTCGGCACCCTACTGTGGCAGCAACCAACACCTGAAGCTAAAGGTCGACCCAAGGTAGGCTTTCACCAAGGAAAGGACCCCACTCTAGCAGGCCAAAGACTAGGCTTCTATCGGGGTGGTAAGCTACACCACTATCGGCTGTAGGGGGTGAGAGATCTGTCCTCACTAAACTCGACCGGTGGGGACACGTACGTTGGTCCACTCTCAGCCTCTAGATGATGACAACCTGACAAAAACTAGCTAAGAGTAATGAACCATATGTCTAATAGAGTGCCAACATAGTATTGTACACTAGGTCTATCAGACTACCAACAGTCAATGTATAACATAACAGCCCCTACAATCAAGATAGTACAATACAGGTTACAACGATCTACATGCCAAGTTCTATCAGACATGTCACAGCAAACCTACCCATTAGCACATGCTCATACGATATTAAAACACCTAGCAACCTATCCACTAGCACATGCTCATACAACAGTAAAACAGCAAGCAACCTATCCATTAGCACATGCTCATAAAATAATAACAAACAACCAGAATATAATCAATGACTGGTACGCAGGGTCCACACAACAATGACAAGGAATCCTTACCTGAAATAAACAAAGCAACAATAAGGATGCTCTTTAAGCTGCAGATACCAACATGTACAGAATACAACCTAACTGTAATAATAACAGGTAATTAATATCCAAATAGACAACTGACTAGCTAGGCTATCCAAAAGCAACAGGGCTCGGGAATAGAGGTTACCCAAACTGAACGGCAGGCTCGACACCACAATGCCAAGGCTACGGTAAGAACAAGGCACGGTTGCACGCGCGAGCGTGTGCGAGTGAGAGAGGGCTAGCTGTGCAGCACGATAGGCTGCACGACTATGCGGCACGGAGCATCTGGCTGCGGCACGAAGCTGGGCAAGGTGCAAAGGCGTGTACAGCTGGGTTACGTGCGTGTGGGGCTGTGGCCGATGCGGTGCGGCAGCAAGACGGTGCGGGCGAGAAGGCTCTGCTGTTTGTGTGGCTGCTCGGTGAGGAGGTGATCGGCGGCTAGGGCTTTGTATTGGCGACAATGGAGGAAGAAGAAGTAGAGGGAAATCGATGGAGAGGAAGGGATTGGAGCTCTGGTTGAATGATCGATCAAACACAAATCCTTCCTTAAGACAAATCCAACTTTCCTCCTAAATTACAAAACTAGCCTTGCTAACCTGAAACCACAAAAACACCCCGACTTAGTCAAAGTAGAAACAGCCCTGAAGTTTAATAAATTACCAAAATGCCCCTCAAAACCTAAAAAGTAATAACGGCCCAACGAAACTACCAAAATAGCAGAGAAACATACCTGAGGAACTTGGATGAAAACCTCGGTCGTTACAATAAACTACACCGATCTAGGTACGGATGCTTAACTAAACTTGGAATGGTGTCCACTGATCCATAGCCGGTGAGAGGCCCTCGGCACCCAACTGTGGTAGCCTGCTCACACCAACTCTTGAAGCAAGGATCGTCCCAAGGTAGGCTTGCACCAAGGAAAGGATCCCGCTCTAGCAGGCCACAGACTAGGCTTATGTCGGAGTGGTAGCTACTCGGCAACCGACTATCGGGGGTGGGAATCTGTCCTTGCTGGTCCAGAACTGGTGAGGACAACATACGTTGTGTCCCCTTTAAGCCTCTAGATGATGACAACCTATCCGAAGTTATGCTAAGAGTTTACTTGCTCAGTTCATACAGATTACAACATGCCTAACAGTCAAGACAAGGGAGTCCTAGCATGGTACTAACTGATATGTCATAAGGAGTCACAGCATGCTCTCAAAAATCAGGATAAAACATAAACCTATCCACTAAGACATGCTAGTCAAACATTCAGGATATACATCAACCTTTCCACTAAAACATGCTAGTTAAATCGTAAAACAAGCAGCATGCAACACTATCAATGTATATTCACGCAGGGTCCACACAACCACAACAAGAAATCCTTACCTGAAATAGAACAGATCCTTGAGCTGCAGATAACCAACACGAGCGAGCTAACAACAACCTAGTCAAAATATCATAAACAGTCAACTAGTGCCTAAACCGTCAGTTAAAATAACAGAAACATAAGGGATTAGGGGTTACCAAAACCTGAGAACCAGTCAACACCACAAGACCGAGGTTGCTACTGAAACCCAAGGAGTGAGGCAAAGACAGCTGCACCGAGGCTGCGCGCTGCTAGGACGTATGCGGCGAGCATGCTACACGGCGTGTGCTGGTTGGCAGCCAGGTTGTGCGGCTGGGCTCGATGAAGTTGCTGGGCGAATCCCCGAGGCGACACGGCGAGGTTGGCATAGGCTATGCGGGCATGTCACTACGAGCATGCTTGTAGACTGTGCAGCACGGAGCGGCTGGGCAGTGCGGCAGCAGGGCTGGGGTGCGACACGACTAGGCGAGCGTTGCGGATACGATGGGACTAGCTCGGCGATACAGCAATGGGCGTGCGCGAGTGGGCGAGCAGCGATGCAGCTGGCGTTTGCGCAAGGGCAAAGCAACACGACAACGCGGCTGGGCTAGGCGACACGGTGAGGCTGGCATGGGTTGTACGGGCGTGCATGCGAGCTGTGCGGCACGGAGTAACTGGGCAGTGCAGGGGCGTTGCGGCTGCAGACGGCGAGTCTTGGCTGCGATGAGTGCGCCGAGGTGATTGATGGTGATGGGGCTCCGTAGCGATGGGGATTGGTGATCGGTGACGGTTCTCGGCGGCAAGGAAGGGAGAACGAGAAGCAAAAGAAAAGATGGAGAGGACAAAATCAATTTCTCTCTAGCCTTTTTCTTTTTGATCGATTAACAGCTCAAATCCCTTTTCTTTTTCTTTTAATTTCCTTTTAATTAACAAATGCATTTTTTCTTCAATACTTGCAAAATAGCCTCGATGACCTGAAACCACAAAAATAGCCCATAAACTGAATGAAATGCAGAAATGACCCTAAAACTCTATAAATTATTGATCAGATCCCTAAGCTGAAATTACCAAAATGCCCCTCAAGGCTAAAACTACCCTAATGGCCCAACGAAGCAACCGAATTAACTAGGAAACATACCTGGGGAATTGGGACGAAAACCTGGGCCGTTACATGTTGAAACTTATCAGAACATCCATAATGCCCTCAACCAACAGGGAACTAGTCAGGAAGGAGCAAGCAATGTTGTTATTTGCAATCAAGCTTGGAATGCATATCAACTTATGAAAAATTCTAGAAGCATAAGTACAGCGCTATGCTGAAAGCATGCAGGATTCCATGTACTTCCCGTTCGCAAGAATGCAACTATGTGTTGATCAGGGCATTAGGCCACAACGTCGTGATAAGATTATACAGATTTCTCAAACAAAGGAGGACGATGCAGAGGGAGGACAGAGCATGGGAAAATCACTAGACGAGTACTCTGAATGGCCTGAATTTTCAAAACAAATACTCAATTTAGAGCAAGGCAAAGGCAATATAGGCAGCAATGAAAACACTTAGACAGAAGTCCCGCTCTCTTATTTACTTTAAGCATTTTTTTTCTTCAGCATGCATTGCATTCGTAGTCGCAATTTCAATTTTATAGGATCATGCATTTTATTTATTAGGATGCAATTTATTCTATTTCCTTTATGATTAATTGTATAAAATCAGTAATTTCCCTTTGAAAGATTAAGTTAGCATTATTATTGCAAATCTACGTTTCAGTAGGGAACTCTCTTTCAATTAGAAGAATTCTTAAATTCCTCTAGATCCAAACCTAGCATTAAAATAGTTCCTATTATGAAGGACAGAAAGAACCAAAATTCACAAGTCGTCTTAGAGCTTGAGATAGAGTATCACAATTATAGAAATAGCTAAGTTTGGGGAGCTAAGCCTCACCTTCATTGAGGACAATGAAGCCTTTAAGTTTGGGGGTGAGGGCAATCCGAGGAGTGAATGCTGAAAAGAAAGAGCGATCTTAAAACATTATGGGCAAAATTAAGGCATTAAGCGCGAATAAGGCATAGGATTTCCATTACTCCACTGTCCACTATTAGCGTAAGTTAAAACTTTTCATTGCTTAAATGGGACGTTTTATGCTCAAACGAAACATTTAAGAACTACAGATTGAGAACATGAGTATAGCCTGATAGGAATGCGACAATCATAAGCCTCGAAGGATCAAAGAACCTAATTAGCAGCCTTGACAGAATGTTTTGGGCAAACTTAGTCGTAGAAGTGATTGTGTACAATAGATTGGGTAATGAGAAATAATTGTGCCGAGAAACGATCTGTCAGTCATGGTAAGAAGGATTTTAAGGCAAAACTGAATCATTGGGAATGTTTGAAAACTAAAAAGAGAAAGAAGTTTTATGCTAAGATTATGAAATGCGATAAGAACTGCTTGGTTAAGCTCGAAAGG
The DNA here is from genome assembly GCA_037833695.1 of Sechiopsis laciniata. NCBI lineage: Eukaryota > Viridiplantae > Streptophyta > Magnoliopsida > Cucurbitales > Cucurbitaceae > Sechiopsis > Sechiopsis laciniata. The sequence continues at coordinate 2,901 of JBBMKA010004295.1, read as the reverse complement.
AGGAAAAGATGATTAAACAAGAATGGCTAACTAATAGACTATGAATTACGTGGGACAAGAAATGATTTAAGTTTGGGGGTTTGATAGCTCTTAAATAGAGCACATTTAGGCTATTATAGTTTTCGTTATTCTGAGGATTAGAGAAAATAAGCGGGCAAAAACAGTAAATTACGAGTAAAAATCAATGGAAGTCGCATTCGATCATAATTTATCATCACAAGCGCAGCTTCGCTATTAAAGTACAAATATTGAATAAAATGCTCTAAAATATTATGCAATGTAGGAATACGCACAACGTTTAAGCAGGAAGGATGAATCAATACGAACAGCGACCTATTCAGCAGAATCGCACATTTTCAAGGAAGTCACATTTGAAGAATCACGCCAACAAGGAAACAAACAGAGAATCAATCAAGCAATTAAGAGTGCGCCAATCAAAGAAATCACGGTGGAAATCAAGAGATCCTACATTAATGAAGATTTTCCAGTTCACCTCAACTTTCCGGCCAAGTAATTCTTTTCTATAAATAGAAAGAGGGAAGCCAAGGTTCGGTGAGCTGGTTAGTTGGCCAAATGTCAATCTCAAGGAAAAGCATCTGGTGGTGTTCGTGGGAGCCGATGACAAGGGGACTGCACACTTTACAACCGCACCAATTCCAACTTTTATTGTTTTTCTTAGGAGTAGTTATAGCTGTAAACATTTAGTAGTAGTAATAAAATTGGCAGATTTTGTCTGTCTACTTGTGTTTATTGCTATGCAGCATTATAGGAGTTTTCGGTGAGGATTTATTTGTAGAAGCATGTTGGGAGTGTAGGTTATTATGTTTTACACTGCTGTATTTTTATTTAGTATACATGCATCTATTAGCTACCCATGTATGTAGCCTGCAGCGAGTTCGAAAGAAGGAACTGCAGGATGATCCAGTATGCTACGTTAGGATTGGGTGAAAAGCTTTTCACTATTCGAAGTGTTAGGAATAACCTTACTAACGCATGCGCACCCTGAGTTAGTATGGAGATTGCAGCGGAAGCTGGGTCTGCCATAAATCATTAAGTACGGAAGTACTTATTAGGATAGGGAAGCATGAAACTTGATAAATAGTCCCGCACCCTTAATAACTTCTATAGCTATCTTTTTATCACTACTCATTGCATTCACGTTTACTTATTGTTAGCATCCATGTTTAATCACTGTTACCATCCATAATCAAAGCACACAATAACTCAAACCCATTCTTTACTTTATTTGCATAACTCTCACATTAATAGTATTAGTTCTAGACATCACTACTTGTGGAGAACGATAAAATATAAATACTTATCACTTGCTGTAACGGCCTAGCTTTCCATTCCGGTTCTCTAGGTATGTTCAGTTGCTTTTTCAGTTGTTCGGTTGGGCCGTTACGGCAGTTTGAGCCTCTGGGGGCATTTTGGTAATTTTGCCTTCAGGGGTAGTCTCGTAATTATCCAGGGTGTCAGGACTATTTCTGTTTTTGCTGAGTTTGGGTTTTCCTTCGGTTTCAGGTTTCCGGAGCTAGTATTGCTGTTTGGGGAGTTTGGAGACTCTTTTGGTTAAAAAAGAAAAAGAAAGAAAAAGGTGACTTCGCCAGGACTCGAAGTCGGAACCTAGAAGGACACGTGTCACGATCTCGTGAAGCCCTTCCTTTTACTGAGACCTAAAAAGACCTAGCCGCACTTTTCTTTTTCCTTACAATCGCACTTCTATTTTCACTTCTTTCTCTCTTCTTCTCTCAATTGCTGAGAGCCTTCCTTTCAACTTCCATTGCCAAAGTTTTACCGAGAACACCATCACCAAGCCCCATCGCTAAAACTTTGTCTGCCGACACCCATCGTCGCTCAGTCGCCTTTGCCTGAGCACCAGCAACTCAAGATCGCAAGCCCTAGGTGATCTTTTCCTTACTGATCTCCCAGTCGTCGGTTAGCTCGTACGCCTCTACTCAGCTGCTCGTCTGCGCACGCCATCGCCTGAGTTCCATCGCCTTCACAGCCAGCTCACGATTTTGCGTCAGATCCCTATTCGCTTCAGGTACGTTTCGCGGAGCTCTTCTCGCTCTCTATTTGTTTTTCCATGGCCTGATTTCAAGATCTGTCGCTCCGTTCGATTTGCAGTTGAGTCCACGAATGCACAGTGCCGAGTCCTTGTCTGTTCACTTGACCGAGCCAAGTGTCTGTGCAGCGTTCGTCTTTGGAGTTTCGCCCCAGCAAGCCCTTGTCCGTTCACTTCACCGAGCCAAGTGTCTGTTGCTTCGCTGCAAGCCTTGTCGAGAGTTCGCCTTCACCTTCTCCGAGGCCTCGCTGCCGAGCCAGTTCTTCTCTGTTTTGGGTAACTCTTCCCCGAGTGTGTGTTAGTTATTTAGTTGGGGCAGCTGTTCGAGTAGTATTTAATTCGTGTTTATATTTATTACTTGTTAGGTTTGTTGGATCTCCAGCTCAAGGGGTTGGGTGGACCCTACGAGACTTCTTTGATTGCATTCTTGTTTACTTGCTTTACTGTTATGAGCATGTTTAGTGGATAGAAACTTTTATGCTGATCTGTTCTGCTAGCATGTTTGACTCCTGTTTTCACATGTTAGTGCCATGCTAGGTTTGTTCCTCCAGCATGTTTGATTTCTGTTTTAATCTTGTAGTACCATGCTAGAGTTATTGTTGTTGAGCACGTTTGAATGATAAGAAATAGAGTTGGGATTATTAGATAGAACTTGTAAGGTTGTCATCATCTATAGGCTGAAAGTGGACCAACGTACATGTCCCCATAGGTCAGGTTGTGAGGACAGATTCCTTACCCTCGGCAGCCGGGTGTAGATAGCTACCACACCGGCATAAGCCTAGTCTGTAGTCTGCTAGAGCGGAACCCTGCCAATGGTGTAAGCCTGCCTTGGC
>JBBMKA010004284.1:0-12225 GCA_037833695.1 Sechiopsis laciniata | reverse complement strand
AGATAATAATGCCTGATTCTTTCATTAAAACATCCTAATTAGAAGGCTAAATAACTCTCAAATTGAGAGTTATCAACTGCACACTTCACAATCGAGCCAATCTTAATTTTTATTAATTTCTAGGAGTAGTTGTAGTCATAAACATCTCGTAGCCGTAATAAAATCAGCTAGTTTAAACTTCTTACTTGTGTTTATATCTATGCAACGTTATAGAAGTTTTATTATATCTATGTACTTGAGTGACTTGGAATGGTCCCGACCATCGTAATTTTAACTTTCCTGGAAAGATTTTGAATCGGGAGTTGTAGAGCAAGACTTTCTGACTAACTGCAAACTTCTTAGGCTTTATCATCTCATCGTGCCATTTTTTCGTCTTTTCTTTATATATCTTGGCATTCTCATAAAAGAATAAACGAAATTCCTTCAGTTCTAGCAATTGTAGTTTTTGCATAGGTGAGATGCCTTGTGAATCTAGATTCAGCTCCTTAACTGCCCAATACGCCTTGTGCTCCAACTCCAGAGGCAAGTGGCATGCTTTTCTAAAAACAAGGCAAAATGGCAACATACCCAAAGGTGTCTTATCTGCATTTCTGTATGCCAAAAGTGCGTCATTCAACTTGTTCTTCCAATCCTTCCTGTTGGGATTTACTACTTTCTCTAAAATCGTCTTGATTTTGATATTGGAGATTTTGGCCTGGCCATTTATTTATGGCTGGTACGCAGTGGTGACCTTATGATGGATATTGTACTTCTACAACACAGATTCTAAGGCTCGGTTGATAAATTGTGTTCCTTTATCACTAATCGAGCCTCGCAGAGTCCCAAATTGTGTAAATACATGCTTTGCATAAATTTAATAATAGTCTTAGAATCGTTTTTCGCATAAGCGATGGCTTCAACCCATTTGGATACATTATCTACGACAACCAAGATGTATTGATTCCCGTTAGAGTTTGGGAATGGCCTCATGAAATCAATTCCTCATACATGGAACAACTCAACTTCTAGGATGTACTTCAGAGGCATCTCATCCCTTCTTCCAATATTCCCTAGCCTTTGACATCAACAACATTGCTTTGCGTAGTTGTAGGAATCCTTAAAGATGGATGGCCAATAGTATCCAAATTGGAAAACCTTTACTGCTGTTTTCACGCCACCAAAATGGTCTGTGTACATTGCAGCTTTATATTATGCTAGAATTGATTTTGCCTCTTTTTATGTTGCACAACAGCGAATTACGTTATCTTCGCATTGTTTGTACAAATATGGCTCATCCAAGAAATACATTTTGACATCATGCAGAAATTTCTTTCTCTGTTGGTAACTGAAATTCTTAGGCATTACTCCACAAGCGAGGTAGTTGGCAAGATTGGCAAACCATGGTTCGTTTACGTCGCTAGCAGTGAATAGTTATTCATCGGGGAAAGTTTCGTCGATATCCACTCGCTAAGTGATCCACCACTACCTTTTTGCTTCCCTTTTTATCCACAATTTCAAGATTGAACTCTTGTAACAACAGAATCCACCGCAACAATCTCAACTTCGCACTTGCCTTTTTGAAAAGATATTGGATTCCTGCGTGATCTATATAGATGGTTACCTTGAATCCGATCAGGTAAGAGCAAAATTTATCTAAGGTGAAAACAATTACCAAGAATTCCTTTTCTGTGGTTGTGTGATTCAATTGTGCCTCATTCACCATCTTGCTAGCATAGTAGATATAAAAAAGCAATTTCTCACCCTTTTGACCCAGAATTGCGCCCACTGAATAATCACTTGCATCGCACATGATGCAAAAGGGCAGATCCCAGTTTGGCACTTTGATTATTGGGGCTGAGACAAGGGCGGTCTTCAGCGTGTTGAAGGCATTCGCACAGGAAAAATCAAAATTGAAGGTGTTTAACACCAGCAATTCGCATAGAGGTTTCGCAATTTTTGAAAATCTTTGATGAACCTTCTGTAAAATTTGGCATGTCCAAGAAAACTTCGTACTCCTTTCACATTCATTGGCTGCTCGAGTTTTTCAATCACTTCTACTTTCGCTCGATTGACTTCAGCTCCTTCCCTCAAAATTCTGTGCCCTACATGATACCTTCTGTCACCATGAAGTGGCACTTTCCCAATTTAAAACAAGGTTTGTTTCTTAGCACCTTGCCAGTCTCTTGCCTAAATTTTTTAGGCAAGTTGTGAAAGATGATCCGAAACCCGTGAAGTCATCCATAAATACTTCCATACATTGTTCAATCATATCAGAGAAAATTGCTAACATACGCTGCTGGAATGTCGTTGGGGCATTGCACAACCCAAAAGGCATTCGCCTGAAAGAGAAAGTTCCATATGGATAGGTGAATGTCGTTTTTTCTTGATTTTCCGGTGCAATTTTAATTTAATTATATCCTGAATATCCATCCAGAAAGTAGTAATATTCTTGTCTCGCGACACGGTCAAGCATTTGATCGATTAAAGGTAGTGGGAAGTGGTCCTTTTTCGTCGCAGCATTCAGTTTGCAATAATCCATACATTCATGCCAGCTAGATACTGTGAGCACAGGTATGAGTTCATTTCACTCATTTTTAACTATTGTTGTGCCACCTTTCTTTGAAACACATTGAACCGGGCTAACCCACTTACTATCGGGGATAGGGTAGATGACTCCCGCATCGAGCCATTTAATAATCTTTTTCTTCACTACCTCCTTCATAGCTGGATTTAGTCGCATTGATGCTCAATAGGGTGAAACCCATCATCTGCAAATTTTATCTTGTGCATACAAAAGGATGGACTTATCCCTTTTAAATTAGTAAGGGTCCAACCTATTGCTCTCTTGTGTTGCTTCAATAGTTCAAGCAGCGCCACTTCATGTTCAAGCACTAGTTGGGAGGAAATTATAATAGGTAAAGTTTCACCTTCATCGAGATACGCATACTTCAAGTGCTCGGGAAGAGGCTTCAGTTCTAATTCTAGAGACATTTTTATTGATGGTCTTGCTGGTGGTGCTATTTTGTCTAACAGGTTCAGCAAGTTGTGTTCTCAGCATACAAAATCTTGCCAACCTCCAATTCTTCAGCATGTGACTCATCTTTGCTAGTCCCCGAGTATTCTTCATTTGCATCTTTTCGCTGTTCATGCGAATGACTGTTATAGGCTTCTCTGAAGTCGTCTTCAAGCAAAGTAATCGTAGAGAATTCCTCTATTTCTACTGGGTACTTCATAAAGTCATTAATTTGGAACTTGATTTGGTCACCATTCATCTTCAAAGTGATGGTACCATCATAGACATCAACAAGTGTTTGTCCCGTCCATAAAAAAGGTCTTCCCAAGTTGATTGGATTTCTCGGTCTGCTTTATAATCCAAAATTGTGAAGTCAGCTGGGAAAATGAACCTGTCTACCCGAACTAAGATGTTCTCGACTTTCCCTTCTGGTCTCACGATTGAACGGTCTGCTGGTTGAATTGTCATTGATGTGGGCTTAGCTTTGCCAATCTCAATCTTCATATAAACAGACAATGACATCAAATTAATGCTTGCTGGAATGAATTCCACCCCTGGTGTTGTTGACCCATCAGTGCGCCAAATCCTGGCAGATTCCCATTATGCCTCTGCGGAAATGCTTGGTTGCTCGAGCTACCTGCATTAGCATTGTTAGACCATGAGAAATTAGGATGGATTCACCATCCACCATTGTATGTGTTTGAGAATGGTCAGTGTTGGCGATTCGCTAGCGTGAAATACACCGACGTTGTGTTCTAAGGGCAATCTTCATGGAAATGTGCTTAACCGCACATGGCACATGACTCTGTCAGAGAAAGCTGCTATTGATTGTTCGTTAATGTCAATTGTGCAAAATTAACACTTTGGACTCTCATATTAGTGTTGTTTCCATTTTGCATATTGAGCTACATCGCTCGCATCTCTGCCACTTGTTGTTTTAACGAGTCGCTGATTAATTCAACCTTCACTCCTAGTTTGACGTCCGTGTGCACATCGTCCATCAACTGGCTGGTGTTAAGGGCTATCCTTTCCATAATTTCTACGGCTTGGTTGTATTTTTTCGATAGGAGAGCTCCAGATGCTGATGCATCGAACACCATCTTAGTAGCTTCGCTTAAACCGCCATGGAAATACTCAAATTTGACGCAGCAGGGAAGTTTATTATACGGACATTTACGCTGGATCATTTTGAAGCGATCCCACACTTTGGTGATTAACTCACCTATAGCTTGTCAAAATATCACGATCTCATCGCGAAGTTGCATCATCTTCTTCGGTGGGAAGTATTTTAACAAGAACCGCCTCGCGAGTTCTTCCCATGATATATCTTACAGATTCTCCAACGAGTACAACCACTCCTTCGCCTTGCCTTGTAACGAGTTCAAAAACAGGCTCAGCCTCAGATTGTCTCGAGTCATAACCGGGATAATGAAGAAGTCACATACACCCATGAACTCCCTTAAATGATTGTGCGGATCTACGCTCGCTAAACTGTGAAACTGGGCCTTTTACTGGAGTAGCGTATTCATCATAGGCTTAAATTCGAACGCACGTGCCCCATTATCTAGTCTAATTCCTCCTCTCATAAATTCAGTAATATTGGGCATGGCGTAGGCTCTGGCCACTCCATCCCTATCACTACCATCATAATAGGGATAGTGAGAAATCGATCTGCATGTTCATAATTCAGTTCAACTAGTTGTACAGGCCTCACCTCAGCATTTTTGACAAGCATATTTATTCGATTTTCTTTAGCCATCATCGCAATATGGTTTCATCTTCTTTTCCTTCTTCTTCTAAGTAAGTTTCGCTCAGGCTCGATATCGAAGGGTTCCACGATATCTTACGTTCGCATACACTTTAGCAAAATCCCATACAATAAAACACACAGATTAGTTTTACTTTTAAGCACTATTCTTACAATACTCTTCGACTAAAAATAGTTTAAAAATCCCCGACAACGGCGCCAAAAACTTGTTGGGACGAAACTGTCACACCACAATTAAGAAATAATAATTAAAGAGAATGATGACGTGGACAGTGTAGAATTTCGCCAAAGCAAAATTATGGCTCAATTTCAGTGAAATGTATGTGTGTACTTCTCCAGAGATGCGCAAGTGCACGTGGTCAATGTTGTAATAAGTTTTAATCTAACTATAGATCATTATCCACAGGGATTTTTGTTATGTTTTTTATTCGTTTTCATACAAGAGTCGAATATAAAAAAGTTGTTTGATGAATTGATTTGTGATTAACTAGGTAGGCAAAATAATGAAATAGAAAGTTAACAATATGAGAGAGTTATTGGAAGGGTTAGGGTTTTCAAGGGATTCGCTTAAGCGGTTAGGTTAGCGAAGGCGAATAACCGCCACGTTTCCCTTTAGCTCTCTCGAGCTCTAGAAATTGGCTCTCTCGAGCTCCTAGTTTGGTTCTCTCATACTCAAACACCTATTAATGTAACTGCGGCACTAGGTGAATCTCATCTCTGAGTGTTCTTTGATTAGTAGGCAACCCTAGAAATCCTAGTATTATACATACAAGATTGCTCTACTTTCTCCTCTCGAAGTGAAGTAAGGTTATACATACGATGCGTCAAACAGAATGTAAATCAAATTTAAGATAGCATGCATAAAAAGCTCAGTTCGCTAACCCTTCGCCCAAGCAAAACACCCTAAATCCCCATAACCTTTCGATAATAGGTTTAGCTACTCATGCTGATAAACATGCGTAAAACAAATAATGAAACGGTAAACATGCTCTTAATGAAATATTAAGTGAAACAAGAAAGTAACGGCGAAAATAATAGTAAGGCAAGATGAAAAGATAAGAAAACTCTTGGACTTTGTTAACTCTGAAAATCTCTGGTGAAACTCCGGTTACAACTTAACTCCTAAGAAAGCACGTAAACTATGCTAGAAAGCGATAAAGGACAACTACTGCCAACGAAATTGCTCCGACGGCCTTAAACACTAAACAGAGAAGAATATGGTCGGAATGGAAAGAACTAACAAATGCCTAAGAACCTTAAAACTTCAAAAACTCTCAAAGAACTAAAACTCTCAGAAAAATCATAGAAAAAAAACTCTAGTGGTTTAATCGGTGATGCTTCTCGCCTTTTATAGGGCTCGCGCAGCTTCTGCAAACGGCCAGCTCCAAAAGTCTGTTCCACGATCTGCGTTGTCGATTCGTCAAAGCAGACACAACAGCTGAAATTGATCGTTGAATTCCAAATCTTTGCCATGCGTCCCTTAGATGAGATATTTTTAACGACTCATCTCGTCTTGTTAAGTTCTTGCTTCACTGGAGCGATGTGTGGTGATTTCCAGGACTTGCTTCTCTAGGACATGCTTCACTCGTGTAAGTGGCTTCCTTCTTCAAATTTGCTATGCAAACTAGAAAGTATCAATTCCTTTTTTTAACACTTAAACAATTTTTATCCAATTATGCATGTTTTCCTGCAGCGAAACGCCAAAAAGTATCCCAACCAGAAAATTATAGGAAATTTTACTTAAGCGTAGTAATGGGCACATGGGGGCAAAATTCTAAACATTATTAATTAATTATAGCAATTTTTTTCTAAAAACATATTAATTTAATCTACTTTAACTCTCAATTCTTTATAGTTATCAGTAATGTTGTTCCATCTCTTATAAAAAGAAGAACATTTCTTACTATTGAGAAAAAAAGGATCATTAAAAGTAAAGCGATGTGATGTGATTATCACCAATCCAACAGAAGAAGATATAGAATAAGAGGAAAATGAGTTTTCATGTCATCTACATCCGAGTCATATAAGAAGGGGTAGATGAAATGTCTGATGAAGAAGTCATTGAAGCATGACTGTCGCTTGAAGATTGTAGTCAATCGACTGTAGATGAGTTAAAGGATATAAACCTCAGCCCTAGTGACCTACAGTTTACGATGAGTTATATCTATGTAATGAATGATTTCTAAGCTTAACCTATTGCTAAGTGTGGCTTTGAAATCGCTACACACAAGTATGCGCAGCCAAACTGCAGCAAGTGATAAGTATTTATTTTATCATTCTCCACAAGAATTGATGTCTAGAATTAAAGTTCTGAACTTAAGAGTTATGCAATGAAATAATAAAAAATGAGTTTGATAGTTGTTTTGGGTTTTTTTGCCTAAGACTCTAAGTATGAAATAAACAAATGAGCATAGGTAAAAATTGCGGATGTAAGAGATGCTGAACCTGCATAAGTGGTAATTAGATTTCATGTTTCCCTATTCCAATAAGTGTTTTTCACGCTTAATCATTTATAACTAACCCACCTTCCGCTATGACTAATCATACTAAACCTGAGCAACGCATGCGATAGTATGTTTATTCCTAACTCCTCAAATAATGCGAGAGAACTCCCATTAAACCTATCTAACATACTGGATCTTACTAGAGTTCCCTCTTCCGAGTTTACTGAAGGCTAGCATACGTGGGTAGCTAATCGACACATACTTAGAATTAAAAGTGCAGCAGTATAAAATCTAACAACCTACATTTTTAACATGCATTCTACATACGAATTCTTACAAAAGCTCTTACTTAATGCATCATAGAAATGGACAATAATTGATAAGAGAAAGTTAGATATCTCATTACTAAAAGCTATTAAACTTCTACAATGCTATGATCTACTCCTAATTCAAAACAACAATAAAAGTAAGGAATTGGTACGGCTGTGAAGATGTGCAGACTCCTTGTCATTGGCTCCTACGAACATCACCAGTTACATTCTTCGTGCAAATTTTTTTATGGCCAACTGACCAGCTCATCGTCTGCAGCTTCTTTCCTTCTATACATAGAAATGATTGGCTTGGCTAGTAAGTTTGGATGAGATGGAAAATCTTCTTAAATACTGGGATCTTTGATTGCTGCTGGAATTTCTTGATTGATGCCAAATTGATTGCTTGATTGATCTTCTATTCTTTCCTTATTGGCGTGAGTCTTCGAACGCGGTTACCTTGTGAATGCATTATGTTGCTTTTATTTTTCGCCGTTTGCGTTGATTCGTTCTCCAGCGTCTTAATTCTCCATTTCCTGTATTGCATCGCATTTAGCATAATTTATTCATTCTTTTGCTCTTAAATGTAATGCAGTACCATTGTTATATTGAATAATGAATGTGTGTTATTTCTAACAGTTTTACATGTAAAATATCTTTTATAGCTTGATTATTTCCCTTGAACCTTATAAAAAATGCATAACAAAATAGCATAATTTATGCTCTATTTAAGAGCTATCAAACCCCCAAACTTAAATCATTGTTTGTCCCAAGAAATTCGTGGTCTAGTAGCACTTTTGTGCATCTAAATAATTTTTTCCTCCTTTCAAGCTTAACTCTAGCAGGTCTTAATGCATCGCATAATCCTAGAACAAAACTTCCTTCTCTTATCAATTTTTAAACTTTCCCAAGGATTCAGATTCGATTTAAAATCCTTCATATCTTGACTGGTAAATTATTCCTCATTAAATGTATTCCCTATTACTCAATTTATTGTATCCAACTACTTCTATAACTAAGGTTGGCCAATGCATTTTGTCAAGACTGATATTTAGGTCCCTAGATCCCTTAAGGATTTCTCCTTGTGCTTTACGCATTCCTTTTGGTTTGCACTCATATCTACAATTTCATAGTTCCTAGAATGATTTGCTTTAGCATAAAGCATTTCATCTAAGCAAAAGAATTTTAAGCTTGCGCTTTGGTAGACAGCGGAGTACTCCGAGAATTCCTACTACTATTCGCTCTTTTCTGTCTTTATTTTGCCCAAAATGCGTTGATCTTTATTTTACAATTTTTTTTTTAAAGAGAAATTTACTTGCTCACATTTTTTCTCTCTTTTCACTCTATGGGCTTGCCCTCACCCCCAAACTTAAAATCTCCATTATCCGCAATGAAGGTGAGGCATAGTTCCCCAAAACTTATTTATTTATGTAATTAAATACTTTATCTCAAGTTTTAGGACTTCCTTGTAAAATTTTTATTCTTTCTACGTTGCACGATAAGGACTATTTTATTGCTAGGTTTGAATCTAGGGGTATTTATGAATTCTTCTAAGAAAAAGAAAATTTCCTAATAGAATCTAGATTCGCAATAATAATGCTAGAGATATTCTTCCAAGGAAAAATTTCTGATATCTATTAATAAGGAAAGTAAATAAATTGCATCTGAAAATGATATGAATGAGATGCATGCGATACTGAAAATAAATAGTTGAAATTCTACATCCTATCATGATATGCATGTTGTAGTAAAACTTTAAAATGTAGAAAACTGAAAAAATAAAAGAGAAGGACTTCCATCTATTTTTCTACATTCCCCTTGTTTTTCTCCCAATTAATCAAATGCTTTGGGATCTTAGAATAGTCTTCCATTGCTATTATTGTATTCATCATTAGCCTGTTATGTTCATTCGCATAAGTAAAGTTGCCTTGCCTCAAGGTGAAGACTTGTTCTATTCTTTCTGCTAGCTAAACTATGGTCCATGCTTCCGCATTGTTTTGCTTTCCTGCTTCTTCATTTGGGAAAATGTGTATGACCTCATCACGAATTTTTTATCGAACACTCTGATCAACACATAATTTTTTTATCGAGAATGGGAAATAATTTTATCTGGGATCTCAGCGTAATGTTGAATTTCCATCTCCAAAATCTGCCGTAGATTTATGCGAATCCAATTCTTAACTGCATATAGCAACAATGCTTGGTCCTCTCGAATAAAAACCTCATTGGCTGAAGGAATGATTGATGTTTTTAGAAGTTTCAGCCAATCGTGAAGGTCATCTTTACCCAAAATGCTGGGAATGATGTTGGGTCATTCCACTTTAATCTACTGCTCCGATCATTACTAGGAATTCTTGCAGTTGCTCTTCAGTAGGAGATTCTGACAGTGTGTTCTAGGAACATCAAGAAGAGCGAATGCTTTGTTCCATGCAGCTGCTTGGCAATCAATTATCTGGCTATCTACACTTGAGAAGAATGGCCTTTCTTCGTTCAAATTTGCATAAAACTGTCGCACCCATTCTGGCCTCACATTCCTGTCTGGGGTAAAATACGTTGCCCATCCTAGTTCCTTAATTTTTCTGATTGTCTTTTTTGGGATTCTTTCCATGCTTTGTTCATGCACAAATTCTTTTCTTTTGAATAATATATAATTATCCTCAGCATCGATAGACATGAAGATTGCCCATTTTCAAACTGTTCTGAACCTAGTTCTCGGCTTACTACTTGTAATTGCTAGAAATACCCTCGCTCTCATGGCTTGAATTCTATTGCTGCAATATCTCAGGGTTTTCCTTTCTATTTCGCTTAATACTTCAGCCTCTTCTAGATTGTCTTCCTTTTCTACTTCGCATGACTCATCTTCCTCGGGATCCTCTTTTATAAATTCCTCATTATCTCCCACGGGTTCCTTCTTGGTGGCCCTCTCTACCCTTTTATCTTCCCTTTGTTGCAAATAGTCCTTGACCAATATATCTGCCAACTCTAGGTACTATGTTGCCAAAGGTAGGGTTTTATCTTCGCTACTTATAGCGACATAATGAGTGTTAATCATTTTTTTCCCACTCTTCTCTATTTTTCCAAAGAACTTCCCACTCCTGGTCTATCGACAGTGTGAACTTTCTCCATATTTAAATTTTGTTTCACTGGCAAACGATTTCTTGACTTCACGCATTAGAGGTGTAGAGTCTCAAAATCATTTGCGCTCAATATCCACCTCACCCCTTGCTAACTTGTTACTTGCTCTACGATTTGAGGCCATTGGATGAGAGAAAGCTCTAGATGAAAAGGGCTCTAATGCAATGTAGATTAAAGAAGTGATAATATTCTCCTCTTGCCACAGGGTATATATAATATTTGAAAATAGTTTGAAATTCGAATACCTTGTGCAAGAAAGGAAAATATTCATGGAAGGAAACTTTAATTTTAGCAAGGATCTTGCTCTAATTTCTGCATTATTCCTTACCTAATCTAAATAAAAATGAAAATGAAAGTAACAAGGAAAAACTTGCAAAAGAAAAGTTCTATTCCTAATACAGGTAAAATAATATAACATAAACAATGCAAGAAAATACACAAAGTCATAAATACCAAATTTTTGCATTCTAGGAATGCTGCTGAGAAGGACTTGGGCGAAACCCTTGTGCTAAATTCCGTTTGGTGCGAGTTGTCCTTTCTTAGGCCATTTATATATTTTCGGAGTGATGCCATCTTTGATAGCTTGCTCTTTCCTTACTCCATCATGTGCCTTAATGCGTGCACCTCTTACCAAAGTCAGGTTTGATAGGGCGCAGAGCATCAAGATAAAGCTCAATTGATTTGCCCATGTGTCACTTCCTCGACTGATCATTTCTTTCTTTGTTTGTAGGCATGATAGCTTAAAAACACTGGGCACTATTGCTAGTGGTCCACTACTTTGCGAGCTATCATAATTTTCCTGCGAATTTATTGGTCCGTCTGCAACCCCACTGAGCTGCGTTGGAACCTCAGCACTAAATATTGCAGGCTTATTGCTCATGAAGCTAAATGGTTGAGGATTTTCATCCTCACTTTGGCTTTCATCACTTGTGATTTGCACAGTATCATTATTCGAACTTCCTTCATTCTCACTCACAACTTCCTCTTTAATGTCAGCTTTTGGAATTGTTGGGGTGGCGAACCTTGCCCAAGCTATTTCCTGTTTCTAAAATCTCATCCTCTTTTCTTCGTCTTCTGCTGCGAGCCTTAAAGTTATGGCTTCTTCATTTCTTTTTTTGATGGCCAGCACAAAATCTTTCCATGAGGATTCATAAATGATTTCGTCTGCTGTCATCTCTTGAAGTACGTCGGCCTTTAGAAATGTATCATCTAGCTCTTCTCTCTTGGTTGCGCTTTCTTTAAGTATTACTTGAGATTCACATTTTGGTTCTTAGGGTGTTAAATTGATGCCATTTTCCCTCATCCACTTTTTTTGTTTTAGCCGCATCTCATCCTCCATATTTGTTTCCTCTTGAGGTTGCTCGTTATGGTACATCGGGTATCCAATTTCATGATGCCCTGATTCCCATGTATGGTTCATGCTGCTATGCTCTCCTTGCAGATTGATTTGCTTCCAACAGATGCTGCTATGATCTCCCCCAAACTGCGATTGATTCGCCCAGTTAAGATACGTTGAATAATAATTGGTTGTGTATAATTCCTCCGCATAGTCTAGTTGCTGATCAAAACATGTTTACG
>JBBMKA010004252.1:0-12228 GCA_037833695.1 Sechiopsis laciniata | reverse complement strand
TAAACATCAAATATTGTTAACAATTAAAAACACGGGATTCTGAAAAGAATTTGAGCCTAATTTAAACTATACTTGACATTTTTATCATAAATTAACTCATTATTTGACGTTTTTAACCCAAAATATCAAGTATTTCAAAATAGGTAGTGTCAAGTAATGTCTTTTTTGTAGTAGTGATTTATACCTTTTGGGATCCCTCTTAAATATATTTTAAAATGAAATTGATTTCAACTGTTTTGTCAAGAAAATGTCGTTTCATTTCTTTTTCTTTTTTTTGGACGACACGTCGTTTCATTTCCTTACTGTTAATTTTAACTAATTTACATAAATGTGAGTTAAGGAAGGTCTCTTGTTTTAGTATTTGAAAAACTTGGATCCTTTACCACCTTAAATATAAAAAAATATTCTTACTTGAAATTTGGTTATTCATTTTTATCTATGTGTATATATTTTCCTCTGTGAAAGTTAATGAGGATAAACATATAACATTTGAAATGTTGTAGTTACAATTTTATCAAATAAGTTTCAGAAATTAAAAATTCACAACCATGGTCATAATCACAATCATTTCCCAAACTCTTCAAACATAAAAAAAAACTAAATTATTGTTGGGATAAATTTAAAAACCTAAATGGGTAGATTAAGGTAGAGATTTATTCAATTCTTTTTTAAATGATTGATAACTTAACATTGTTTTGCTTTGTGGGTCTATTTATAACTTCAATTATTTAAATACTTTAGCCACTCAAATGTTTGAATTTAATATCAAACTCTAGAACGAAAAAATAATTTATTGATGACCCACATATGACTTTCGCATTCATATTAGTTGTTTATCATTGTATTGACAATAACACTAGAATTTAGAATTTATATGTTACTCTGTGATTTTTATTTAAACTTTTATAATTAATTATTAATATAACATTAAACTTGAAAATTTAAAGCACGTTACAACAATTAACAATACTGCTAGCCGAAAAATACTAGCTAGTTTGAGAGTTACCAGGGATGGTTGTGGTTACGGTTACAATTATGGTTATGAATTTTGAATTTTTGAAGTTTTATTTGATAAAAGAGTTACCACTTACTATGACATTTCAAAAGAAAAACGTATACAAAGAGATAAAGAAGAATAATCATTTTTGAATAAAAATATTTTTTAAATATTTGTGAAAGGTTAAAGACATATAACTCAAACAAAATTAAACATTTTTTTTAATCCAAAACTTAATGCTTAGCATATTTTATTTAACATCTTTAAAGCCAAAGGTTTTTTTTTCAACTTTTCTAAAGTTTGCGGTATTTTTAAAATTAAATTTTAACGGTTTCCATTCAAAATAGTAAGGGTATTTTTTAAATGTTTTTTTTAATAAACAATTTAGGAGGATTTTTTTTTTTAAAGTTTTTAAAGTTCAGGAGCAGGCTTGACACAAACTCATTACTTCAAGTTTTTTTGTTATAATTTAGCCTTTAGCTATATCTTTTCCTTTAAAATTTATTGGATACATATAAAGTATAAACCTAAAAAAAAAAAAGGTTAGACGACGATATAGTTATTTTTTCTTTAAATAGATATAAGATGTTGGGCACGTAGGATGACAAGGCTTTTAATGTTGGACAATTAAAGATGACGGCCAATGACTATTATTGTGTAACATTAAAAGTGTTTTTTGTCATTATAAGTGCTTGTCATTAAATCGTGCCCGACATTAAAGCGTATAGAATAATAAAAGATGGGGTGTGTCATTAATATGTCGCAGTTTTTTTTCCACCTCCAACTTCACATTTCTTCTTAGATTAACCCAAAAATCTTCCAATGTTTTTCTCTATTCCTTTGTCTTCTTCTCTCCCTAACCTTTCACAATTTAACAACCTCTTGCTTTTCATTGTTTCGCCTCGCCGAGTGAGCTTTCTATTCCTTATTTCAATGGGTGCAGCCTTCCAATTTTCTTCGCTCTCCATGAATGAACTAACAGGTAGGTTATGGAGTCTCATATTGCAACTTCACATCAGATTATCAACATGATATCTGTGGAAGACTTTTATGCCCAAAAAAAAAGTTTAAAATTTTCTTATGGACTCTTTATCATGGGGGGCTAAACACAAATGACAAAACGCAAAAGAGATACCCTTCAAAGGCCATATCTCCTTCTATCTGCAATATGGAACAATCTCTTTCAGGTGCCTGTTTTGTTGGATGGTGCAATTGATGAAGACATGTTTCTTTCACTCACATTAATGATGAAGTATCCCTTAACAACGTTATAATGAATGAAGTATCCTTTATGGAGCAATATTTTTTGGAAAGAGCACAATGCTCGCATTTTTAACGACATATATACCTCGAATGAAGCTCTATGGAACAACGTTATAATGAATGCTACTTTTTTGTGTAAAAAATCTTCTCTCTACGAAGACTATGATTCTTTATCCATCATGTTAATTAAATTGGAGAGCTTTCCGGTGTAACTCCCTTGTATGTTTCTTACATACATGTTATCAATATAGCATCTTTTTCCAAAAAACTCTTGGCAGCACAGATTAATAGGTGGGCTCGTTGATCAAGGCTTAAACACCCGTTTAAATTAGGGGTGAAAGGCAAAACCAAAAAACCGAAACCGAACCAATCCAATCCAATGGATCAGATCGGTTTTCTAGCACAAAATTAGACATATCGGTTTGTAATTTGAAAAAACCGAATATATTGGATCGGTTCCGGTTTTCATTTTAAAAAACCAATAAAAACCGATTCAAACCGAAATATATATATTATCAATAAATCATATAAAGTCATATTTATTCCATTATTTAGAAGATTTTCTAAAATCTTGAAGATCAACCTAATGTTTTTTATCCTTCAAATGTCAATATATTTTTTACGTAACTTTCTCAAACTTTACTTTTTTCATATTACTTTGTCATTATTTATTTAAAACTACTTTTATAAAACAAAATTATATGCAAGGACCAAACTTGTTAAAGAAAATTGGAGAAGTTTTTTTTAGTTAAAAATGTTGTTTTTGATATATTAAAAAATATTGGACATTGGATCGGATCCAAAACCAAACCGAACCAATTGAAAACCGAACCATTGGTTCTATACTTTATTGGACATTGGATCGGATCCATTTTTTGAAAATCGAATATATCGGTTCGGTTGTCGGTTTAGCACAAAATCAAACCGAAATCACCCAAAGTTTAAATAAATGAACCCACAAATGTAGGTTGGGTTATCATAATTCAACCCACCCGTTTTATAATTAGGGCCCAAATACACCCTAAATCAAAGAAGCCAATAATATGTAAAACCTTTCCATGAATTATTTTAGTGATTGCTATCTACGTTAACCTCTTATTTATCTTTGTTAGTACCTTTTTTTAAATAAATATATTACAAATACCGAGATCAAAGCCTTCATTACAACAAGAGTGAGACCAAGAGGACAAACCTTTGAAATAGAGCTAACCTCAAAACTAATCCCGCAAAATACCCTTCCAACCGACAGAAAAGCAAAGCTAAGAAAAGAGCTAGCTAAAAAGAAATAGGCACGAATCAACGTTTTTTTTTTTTTTTTTTTAAACCTTGATTTTCCAAGCGAGTTAGAGAGTGTATGTACGCGTAATGTGTGTGTAGGATTAATTAGAAAAATAAGTTCTTAACATACGTGTAAGAAATATGATAGCCATTATGGATTATTTATTTATTTATTCATTTTACATATTTACTGATTATATGAGTTGAATTTAAAAGGAAAAAATGATATTATCACGATACAAAAAGTAAATCCGTTCCAACTCAAAAATATATGGTTGAGTTGAGTGGGTTGGTTAAATACATAGGTTGGATGTGTTTAGGGTGACTCCCAGCCCGAACTATGTATTATTAAATAATATAGACATTCATCTTAAAACCAACATGTGTTGAGATGCGTAGTGATCCACTTTTTTCCTTATATATTGCAATGAAGACTTTACTTTTTCTGATGTGTTATTCTAACATGTATGTCCATATTAGGTGTATTCTACTCATTCACGTTAGTGCTCTTACATCTTGAAAACAGAGGTTCTGCTGGTCAATCAAACTTATTTCATTAGACTCATCTTGAAAACAGGGATTCTGCTTGTCAATCAAACTTATTTTATCCTAGATTCATTAGACTCGTGAGAAAATTGCAAGATATAATTTTATATCTAATCAATGTTGCAATTATATTATTTGATTTTTTTAGCTTTCATTGAGATTGTAAATAACATTATATATAAATACTATATTGATACTTTTCTACGGTTCCGATGATATCTACGTAATGAATGATTTCTAAGTTTAATCTATTGTTAAGTTTGGCTTCGGAATCGCTACACGTAAGTATACACGGTCAGAATGCAGCAAGTGATAAGTATATATTTTATTTTATCGATCTTCACATGGATTGATGTCTAGAATTAAGATTATGAACTTAAGAGTTATGCAATGAAATAAAGAAAAATGAGTTTGATAGTTGTTTTGGGTTTTTCCTACGACTCTAAGTATGAAATAGATAAATGAGCATGAGGTAAAAATTGCGGATGTAAAAGATGTTGAATCTGCATGCATAAGTGGTAATTAAATTTCATGCTTCCCTATTCGATTAAGTGTTTTCAGCACTAAATGATTTATAACTAACCCGGCTTCCGCTGTGACTCATATTAAACTTAGGCAACGCATGCGATAGTAAGGTTATTCCTAACTCCTCAAATAATGCGAGAGAACTCTCATTGAACCTATCGTAACATAATGGATCTTCATACAATTCTCTCTTCCGAGTTTACTGAAGGTTAGCATATGTGGGTAGCTAATCGACGTATACTTGGAATTAAAAGTGCAAAAGTATAAAATCTAACAACCTACAGTTTCAACATGCATTCTACGTACAAATTCTTATCAAAGCTCCTACTTATGCATGATAGAAATGAACAACAATTAATAAGAGAAATTTAGATATCTCATTACTAAAAGCTGTTAATTAACTTCTACAATACTACAATCTACTCCTAATTACAAAATAACAATAAACTAGGGAATTGGTGCAGCTGTGAGATCTGCAAAATCCTTGTCATCGGCTCCTACGAACATCACCAGTTACGTTCTTCGTGTGAATTAGCTTCTGGCCAATCGACCAGATCATCGACTGCAGCTTCTTTCCTTATATATATGTATAGAGATGATTGGCTTGGATAGCAAGTTTGGATGAGCTGGAAAATCTTCATAAATACTGAGATCTTTGATTGCTACTGGAATTTCTAGATTTACGTCAAATTGATTGCTTGATTGATTTTTTGTTCTTTCCTTATTGGAGTGATTCTTCGAATGCAACTGCCTTGTGGATGCTCAATGTTGCCTCTCTTTTTTCGCCGTTTGCATTGATTCGTTCTCCAGCGTCTTAGTTCTGCATTTCCTGTATGTCATCGTATTTAGCACAATTTATTCATTCTTTTGCTCTAAAATGCAATGCCATGCTTTTGTTATATGCTAAATAGTGAATGCATATGATTTCTAACAGTTTTACTCGCAATAAGTCTTTTATATCTTGATTATTTCCTTTGAACCTTAGAAAAATGCATAATAATCTAGTCTAATTTATGCTCTATTTGAGGGCTATCATATATCAACATTAACTATCATGGAGTGACCTAGTGGTCAAAGAGGGTTTTGAGGTGCATAAGCTGATGGGTTCAATCCATGATAGCCATCTACCAAGGAATTAATTTTCTTTGCCAAGGTTCTTGGGCTTATCTTTCCTCCTTCAACGAGCTTGTTGATTATTTCACTATGGTTACAAATTGTGCAAAGTCATTGGCTTGAAATCTTGAAAATTCAGGTATTCTTTTAAAAATCTTGAAATTAATATTTTAGTTTAGTTATTTTTGAAGAGTGAGGATGCATTTTATGAATAGAAGTATAAAAAATAGGCTTTGTGATATATTCTCTAGTATTAATCCGTTGTTCACTTCTTGATTTTAAGATTTTGTTCTTAATCTTTCTTTGCTCCATTTTCTGCCACCCTATTTTTTGTAAATGTGATGCTGATTCAAAAATCTAACTCCAAGTCTACTGCCACAAATAGAATTGATTCCTCAATTATTAATACTATTATGAAAACAAATTTTATTTTAGAGGATATTGATACAATAATTAGCTTTGTCGTTGAACATAAACAATATCTATTTTTTGGAAAAAAGGATACAAAAATATTATTAGAAAGGGAAAGAAAAGAAAAAGAACACGGGAGGGGAAATGAGTACACAGAGGCTTTGAGGGGGAAATGCGCAATATCTAAAAATAAGTTTACAAATTTTGTTGTAAGATTGTGACTGTTGGCTTGGTAAAATTATGTTTCCTTGATATAGAGTTTACTAAAAGACAAATAAATTGAAAAAAAAATTGTTTTTTCCCACATTTCACTCAAAATTTCAATTTTATCAAATCAAAACAGGAACAAAAATAATTAGTGAAATAATCCACAAGATTCCAAAAGCTTGATTTGATTTTTAAAATTTGATTATGTGGTCATGACTTGAGATGAGTTTGTTACATATGTTACTTGTTATTTAGGTATGATTTCAGCTATATGCATCTAAAATGATCAATCCTTAATTTTTATGACTTTATACAATGATCTTTTTCCTTCTTTATATGTTACCTGTTATTTTATGTATGCTTTCTATATGTTATATGTTGTTTATGAGATGTTTTTTTATATTTATGATACAACACAGATAGAACCAAATGAAAAATATTGGCATTGAGGAAGATGTTGTTGCTAATTTGCCCTCATCTAGAAATATTGCTAGGGAGCTATCATATGACCCAGATGTTGCTGTTTTACAATCAAGTATTTTCTCAACCAAAGATATGTTTGTGTCTTGCTCTTAGCTAGGTAAGAACTATTTATGCATATTAAGTTGGTTAATGCTTTGTTGAATGTTTATAAGTATCTGTGTTCACAAGTATTTATGAGAAATATTTGTTTTTTTTAAGAGAAAAGTTATTTTTGATATATTAAAAAAAAAATTAGACATTGGATCAGATCCAAAACCGAACCTAACCAATTGAAAACTGAATCAATATTAAAAAAAAAAAAAAAAAAAAAAACTATATCATATTTATCAGATCTTTCTTACTCAACCATAGTTTTTTTTATGGTGTCTCTCAAATACAATTTCTTATTTCTCACGATTGATTTAGAGTTCATGCTATCTGATCACAGTCTTTAGTTTGCCTTTTAGGTCACTTCAGACCAAGCAGTTGAAAGAGAATTGGAGCTTAAAATTGAAGACGATGTGTATGCAGGGATGTTCACAATAGTTGTGGCCGAATTGCTTGATAGAGTCTTCGAGAACCAAAAAGTTACGATTACCGTCCATGATAGTTAACTTCTTAATAATTAATTTCTTTTTTAAGTGTTTGATTTTGAAACATAGAGATAAATTAAAAACTACACCTAAAACAGATACTTTTCTCTACATTTTGGTTGCAACTTCATTTTGGTCCCTAGGTTTCAAAATCAAACAATTTTATCTCAACATTTCAATAATACTTCATTTTAGTCCTTAAAATAACGGATCTGTTAATTAGATCAACCCAAGAGGGATTTTTTTCCTGCACATCCAATCAAACTTGCTCTTGGCTGCTTGAAAGGTTTTAACCTTATATATTTAGAGGGACTTCCGTGTACCACTAGTGCCACAAAGGCTTTTGTTGTCGACGCTTTTTGCTCGTGACGACCACATTCTTCGCACCTCTCCCGAACAAGCAAGATTAACCCAGAATAATGGTTAGCAGCTACTAAGGAAGAGAGAGGCAACTTTCTATTCCTAACGATGACCGCATGTTCGGTCATGCTACTTCGCTTCGCTCTGAACCCGGACAACTCCATCAAGCTACTTTTTGAGGTAGGGGGAACCGGGTATTCAATGGGCTATGAATCCGGTTCAACAATTTTATGGCTCTCCTAAGATAATGGAATGATGAATAGGATAATGACTAAACCTTTTTAAAACAAAATAAATGGATGATGTGGTTATTATGTGCTTACATGGATTTTATTTTTTAAAAAGAATAATTAAAATGAAAACTCAAAAGACCCCTAATCAATTTTTAATCTTTTTAGTTATAAAAAAAAAAAAAAAGAGGTGATAAATAAATAATAATAATAATAAATTAAATAAAATTAACTGTCATCTTCTCCATCCATTTCTCCACTCCCTCAAAAGGTCTGTGTGTTTAAGCACAATTAAACAGTAAAATAAACCCTAAATTTCTCAAAACACAAACAATAACTTCTCCATCCATTTCACCATTCATCTTCTTCCAAATCTTCCATTTCAGTAAACCTTAAATTTCTCAACTCTCAAAATCCTTTCCCTTTCTTCATTCTTCTTCCTTCCTTCATTCAAATCTCTAACTCTCTGTTTTAGTCATGTGTGGTGGTGCCATTTTCGCCAACTTAATCCCAAGCTGCGACGGCCTCCGACATGGCCAGAACATAACCTTAACTAAAAATCTGTATGCCACTTTACCCCTCAATTGGCCGAAGATGGGTTAAAATAGATGGAGAAATTTAAGGTTCATTTCACAACTGTTTAATTGTGCTCTGTTTTTTTTAAACACACAGACCTTTTGAGAGAGTGGGAGAAATAGATGAAGAAGATGATAGTTATTTTATTCAGAATTTACCATCAGCAACACATTCTACTTCTTCTATTATATTTATAGCACAATTCCTAAAATAATTCATCGCACATGATTTTCTATCAATGGCCGGTGATAGAATGAGTGTGATAAAACTCAATTAGTGATGAAACTCAATCACTCATTAAATTCCATGGGTGATAGAATTCAATTTAGATTTTGTGCTACAAATGAATTAGTTTTGATTTTGTGCTCGAAATATTTTCCTCTATTTTATTATACATCCAAAATCCCCAATTTTATTTAATCTATTATTATTATTTTTTTATCACCACTTTTTTTATCACTAAAAAGATTAAAAATTGATTATATGTCTTTTGAGTTTCCATTTTAATTATTCTTTTTAAAAAATAAAATTCATGTAAGCACATAATAATCACATCATCCATCTATTTTGTTCTAAAATAGTTTAGTTACGTTTTGCATTCTAGCGAGAGAGAGAGAAAGATACGAATATATTGATAAAAACAGGTATGCAAGAAGCATACTACAAAACAAAAGGAAAGGAGAAAAAGGATCTCCGGTTAAGAGAGATTGATACAACATCATAATTGTAAAAAAAGGAGATCTTTTACACCATAAAGCCGCAATAGAGATGATATCTTCCCATAGCGAGACCGCCGACTTCGATTCATTTTTGAAAATACGCGCATTCCTTTCCAGCCATAAAATCCAAAAAATCACCCTAAAAATATTACACCACAAGGTTTTAGTCATACTGTTGGAAGAGATGGACAAGCCAATATTGATGATCTCTTTCATAGAGGGACTGTGGCCAAAATTCACCAAAGCATAAGGGAGAAAATTCCTCCATATTGAAGTACTGAAAGAACAGTCCCAGAAAATGTGTTTTTGAGATTCTCTAAATTCTTGCAGATGAGGCATCCTAGTCACCATTATGTTAGGAAAAAGATATGATAATGTATTGGGAAGTGTGTCCTGCAACATTCTCCAAGTTGGCGTGTGTTTAAAATGTTGTAAGAGAACTGTCTGATGGGCTTACTTGATATGTTTAAGCCTATCTGTATCATTTTCTTAACCTAATTAATGTCTATTTGTTGAAAAATGAACTTGTGGCTGATGTAATATAAGGGCCTGTTTGGTGGCCCAACTTAAGCCCGGGAAGGAAAGGGAAGTGTCCCTTCTCAGCATTTGGGCCACCGAGTTAAAAATACCAGCCAGAAAGGGTTAACCTGGTGCGTGGCCCGGCCCTTCTCAGCGCATATGCTCCACCTTCTTCTTCTTCATCTTTTTTTTTTTTTTTTTTTAATTTTTCGTTTCAATGTTTTCTTTTTTTATACATTTTCATTTCTTTTGTTTCTTTATTGTTTTTTTTAAACTACCTCATTTCTTACCGTTTTTTTTTTTTAAATCATGCTTTCTTTTTCTCTTTTTTTTTTTTTTTTTTTTTAACAAAAACAAATCATGTTTTATTTTTTAGTTTTAACTGTTTAAGTATTTATTAAATGGACAAAATTAAGTCTCGAACTTGTGATCTTTTCATTAAATATTTGGGGGAATTTATTTATCGAATTTATGGAAGATTTAAAATGAGTATTTATTAATTACTCTTTATTTTTACTACAAAAGTAACTCTTCAATTCTAATTATTTATTTACAACTACTCAAAATAACTCTTCATTTGTGATCACTCATTTTTAATTCCTTAAAATAATTCATTTTTAACTATTTATTTTTAATTATTCTTTTTTTAAATAGTCATTTTAAATTCACGTTCAAACAAACATTTGACTCTAACTCTTTTACCAAAAAAAAAAAAAAACATCCAAACAAATTTTTAGTTACAACTTTCAATTTTTAACTACTCAAAATACCTTCTCAAAATAATTCATCAAACTAACTCCTCAAACTATTTCTTTATTCAAACCCTCCTTAAAGTTGAGAACTCTAAGGGCACGTTTGGAGTGCCAACTTGGGCCACGAAGGGAACGGAAGTGTTCTCTTCCAAGCATTTGGCCCACTGACTTCCAACCCGGCGCGTAATTAGGCTTCTTTCCTACGAGTAACTCACCCTTTTCTCGTCTTTTTCTTTTGCTTTTTTTTTTTCTCTCTCACACTCGTTTCTCTTTTCCTCTGTTTTTTTTCTTCTTTTAAGATTCAAATTTAATGTTTATTGTGGAATATTTCATTTTAATTAGATGACATGTTACTCCTTGCTTCAATTTCATCTCTCAACATATTTTTTCAATTTTTTTAATATATATTGTAATAATTAACTCCTAAACTTTTAATTTGAACTATCAACTTCCTTCAAGTTTTATATATGTTGCAATTAATTATATTGAGTTAAATATGTGGAATTTTCACATGTGTGGAAAAGTTAGATTTGTCATATAATATTTGTAAGACCTTTCCATTATCCTCCTAACATTCATCAATCTCATGGGCGGACCTATGAAGGGATTAGGGGGCCATGACCCCCTCAAAAAATTTTGAAATTAACTCCGTAGTATTGTTCGGATATTTTTTAAAATTTATAAATACTATATTATGTGTAAATTATAGTGTCTTCGCAAATAATACTCAATAGCTCAGCGGATTTTGGCCCTCCCAAAATTAGCTAATGTCTCTGGTTCAATGGCATGTACTAAAATATATCTTTTATCATTTCATTCTAAGTAACATTTTATTGCCGTCGTTACTTCAGATTTGGATGGAGAGAGTGATAAATGTTGGGAGGGTAATAGAGAGGTCTTATAAATATTTTATGTCAAATCTACCTTTCCTTTACATGTGAAAGTTTCTCAAATTTAATTTAATGAAGTTAATTGCAACACTTATTAAATTTTAGGGGAGATGATTGTTCAAATTGAAAATTTAAGAATTTAATTACTAAGAACATCATAATTTAAGAGTGGTTTATGCCCTTTTTCTTTATTATTATAATTTTTTAAATAACTATGTCTCATCTTATTCCTAATTTGTACCAAGTGATACATGCATGGGAAATCTCCATGATCAACCTAAGTTTGGGCGTTGGGACGGACATGGTACCATTGAGTACATGCTAGTGAAACTTCAATGTTTTATCATAAATAATAATAATAATAAAAAATAAAAAAATTCCATGATCAACGGAAAATTATTCTCCTTTATGATGTCTAACCTTTTTTTCAATTTTTTCTTAAACAAATTTTTAACATATATTATGGAGAATTTACCATCAACAACACATTCTACGTGTCGTATTATATTTGTAGCACAATTTTTAAAATAATTCATTTATAACACATTAATTTCTATCAGTTATAGAACTCAACTAATGATAGAATTCAATTTGAAGTCCTATCACTGATAGAAAACTCAAGCAGTAATAGAATGAGTCTATCATTGATTGAATTCAATCACTAATATAACTCAATGAGTGATAAAATTCAATTTAAATTTTCTGCTACAGATGAATTAGTTTTGATTTTGTGATAGAAATATTTTGCTTGTTTTTATTATACATGCAAAATCCCCTATATATATAT
>JBBMKA010004241.1:0-12231 GCA_037833695.1 Sechiopsis laciniata | reverse complement strand
AAACAGAAGATCAAATACTTTGTTAATGGATTGCACATGGGAATTCAGGGTGACGTGTTAGCCCATAAGCCAACCACTTTTAGGGACTGTGTAGAGTTGGCCAGAAATTTGGATAAGAAGTTAAAAGAGGTAGGCTTTGTGGTCATTTCGCCTACAACCAATCACAGTGTTAAGATGAAGTTCAAACCCTCCAGACCATTTGGGCCTGAGGAATCTAGACAGAGTTATGACTATGATAAGTATAAGGGCAAGCGACCTATTCCACACCATCAGAAGAATGATCAGCGTCATCAGAAATATGACCAGCACAGTAGTAGGCCTGAGCATCGCCATCAGAGGTCCAATCATCAGAATCTCAGACTATAAGTAGTGTGGCAAGAAATATCCAGGACGGTGTGAGTCTGGAGAGAAAATTTGTTACAGGTGTAGCAAGGAAGACCACTTTGCAAAGCATTATTTTTCCAAAGACACTACAGAAAAGGGAGGACCTTCAGTGATAACAAAGACGCCTGCAGCTAGATTGGCTCAGCAGGAGGGCAGGATCTATGCGACGACTAGGGGAGAGGCTGATTCTTCATCCAAGGCAGTTATAGGTATGCTACCTAACCTAGGGCATTTTGCATGCGTATTGTTTGATTATGGTTCTTCGCACTCGTTTATCTCTGCATGTTTTGTTATTTCTGTTAGTTTTGAGTTGGAACCCTTGGGGTTCGAATTAGTAGTAGCTACTCCAGTTGGAGTGAGCATGACAACTTGCGAGAAGGTTAAGGCCTGCAGCTAGTCATAGCAGGTCAGTTATTAGATGTTACACTCATAGTTTACCTATGAGTGAGTTTGATGTTATTATTGGCATGGAGTGGCTGTCCGAGAACCACACCGTTATCGATTATCATCGAAAGGAAGTTATCTTCAGTCCTCCATCAAGGCCGAGCTTTAAATTTAGAGAGAAAGTCTAGGGAATGCCCAAACTGATTTTGGCTTTAAAGGCTAATAGATTGTTGTCTCGAGGAGCATGGGGTTACCTAGCATCAATATCAGGAGGACAAAGCTCAGAGTTATCAGTTAATACTGTACCGGTGGTCGGAGAGTGCACCGCGTATTTCCAGATAATTTACCAGATCTGCCATCACCTAGAGCAGCAGACTTTTGCATCGAGTTGGAACCTGAGACCGTCTCCAAATCAAGAGCGCCTTATAGAATGGCTCTGGCCGAGCTGAAGGAGTTGAAGGTCCAATTGCAAGAATTCATTGATAATGGTTTCATCTGACCCAGTGTGTCGCCATGGGGAGTCTCTATGTTGTTTGTTAAGAAGAAGGATGGATCGATGAGGTTTTGCATCGATTATCACGAGTTGAATAAAGTAACAGTTAAGAACAGATACCAGTTGCCCAGGATTGACGATTTATTCGATCAACTACAAGGAGCCTCAGTGTTTTTAAAAATTGATTTGCGGCCTGGCTATCACTAATTGAGAATCAGGGAGGTCGATATCCCTAAGACAACATTCAAATCCCGGTACGGACACTATGAATTCGTGGTGATGTCATTTGGTTTGAGTAATGCACCTGCAACATTTATGGACAAGATGGACCGAGTTTTTAAGGCATTCTTGGATAAGTTCGTGGTTGTGTTTATCGATGACATACTAATTTATTCAAAAACAAAGTTGAGCATGAAGAGCATTTAAGGAAAGTTTTGACAGCACTTAGAGACAATCAGTTATATGCTAAAGTTTTCAAAATGTGAGTTCTGGCTTAGCAAAGTTGCATTTTTAGGTCATGTGATTTTTAGCAAGGGAATATCGGTAGATCCTACGAAGGTTGAGGTAGTGAGTAACTGGGCTAGCCTAACGATGGTAGTCGAGGTAAAGAGCTTCTTAGCTCTAGCTGGTTACTATAGACACTTTGTGAAGGATTTCTCCTCGATAGTGGGGCCTATGACTCAGTTAACTAGGAAAAGGAAACCTTTCGTGTGGTCCGATAAGTGTCAAGATAGTTTTAAGGAATTGAAAAGGTGATTGACTGAAATGCCAGTGTTGGTAGTTTCAGAAGGAACAGGTGACTTCGTGGTTTACAGCGATGCTTCAAAGTTTGGGCTTGGTTGTGTCTTAATGCAGAAGGGAAGGGTTATTGTTTACGCTTCTAGGCAGCTTAAGACTTATGAAAAAAATTACCCGACTCATGACATGGAATTGGCAGCAGTGGTTTTCGCATTGAAACTCTAGAGGCATTATTTGTATGGGAATATGATTAAGATTTCCACAGACCATCAAAGCTTGAAGTACTTTTTCACTCAGAAGGAATTGAACATGAGACAGTGCCATTGGTTAGAACTGGTGAAGGATTATGATTGCAAAATCTTTTATCACCCAGGTAAAGCTAATGTTGTAGTGGACACCTTGAGTAGGAAAACGTTGCAATCTACAGCGTTGTCGGTGTTGCCAGTACCATTACAGTGGGATCTAGATCGGTATGAGACTGTCCTAGGTAAAGAGCCTACATCACAGTTGGCTCATATAACGATCCAGTAGTCCATGAGACAGAGGATTGTGGACAGGCAACAGAGTGATCGGGGACTACTAGTCTTGTTCGCCAGGGCACATGCTGGTGAGGATGCCAATTGGTCAGTGGCTTCAGACGGAGGTTTATAGTTCAGACATCGATTAGTAGTTCCAGACGATTCAGAGGTTAGGACCAAGTTCTTGACTGAGGCTCACAGTTTGCCGTTTTCTTGGCACCTAGGGGGTACAAAGATGTATCAGGACTTAAAACAGTATTATTGGTGGAATAACGTGAAAAGAGATATATAAGTTTTTGTTAGTAAGTGTCAGACTTGTCAGCAAGTAAAAGCACTGAGGCAAAAACCAGTAGGGTTATTGCAACTGTTGAGTATTCTAGAGTGGAAGTGGAATGACATATCTATGGATTTTATATCGGGACTTCTTAGAACGTCGAAGAGTTTCACAGTGATTTTAGTGATCATAGACCGGCTCACCAAGTCTGCACATTTCATCCCAGGGATGATTGATTACTCCGTTGAGAAATGAGCACAATTGTACTTGGTGGAGATTGTGTGGTACCACGGGGTCCCAGTGAGTATTATTTCAGATAGAGGCACCCGATTCACTTCTCGTTTATAGAAGTGCCTTCAGGAAGGCCTTGGTACAACGTGTAAGTTTAGTACAGCTTTTCATCCCCAGACCGATGGCCAGATCGAGAGGGTTAATCAGATTTTAGAAGACATGTTGAGGGCTTGTGTGCTTGATTTCCCAGGTAGATGGGACAAGTGGTTGTATCTGATGGAGTTTGCGTATAACAACAGTTATTAGTCCATCATTGAGATGACTCCATTTAAGGCCTTGTATGGCAAAAGATGCAGATCGCCTGTTTTCTAGGAAAAAGTCGGGGAAAGAAAATTGCTGGGTCTCGAGCTTCTACAGTTGACAAATGATACTTTTCAGAAAATTTGTGCTAGAATGCTTATCGCACAGAGTAGACAAAAAAGTTATGCTGACGTTCGGCGTCGAGATCTGGAGTTTGAAGTAGGGAATCACGTCTTCCTCAATGTTGCACCTATGAGAGACGTATTGAGGTTTGACAAGAAGGGAAAGTTTAGTCCAAGATTTGTTGGCCAGTTTGAAATCCTGGAAAGATTGGCTCAGTTTCTTACAGGTTAGCTTTACCTCCATCCCTGTCAGGGGTACATGATGTTTTCCATGTATCGATGATCAAACAGTATGTGCGGGACCCTTTCCATGTGATTGATCATGAGCCGTTGCAGCTAGATTAGGATTTGATCTTTGAAGAAAAACCTGTGCAAATTCTAGATAGACATAGGAAGGTATTGAGGAATCGAGAGATCAGCTTGGTTAAGGTCCTTTGGAGGAGCCAATCAGTCGAATAGGCTACTTAGGAGCGTGAGGAGGATATACGCGTTCGTTACCCAGAGTTGTTATTGCCTTAGTAAACTTTCGAGGACGAAAGTTTTCTAAGAGGAGAATATTGTAACGCCCCAACTTTTTCTAACTTCATATTAAGTAAGTTCCTAGTTATTTGATAGTTATACTTTCCTTAAATTAATGGAAATATTCTTGTGGTCCTTGAATGAATTGCCTAAAATATTTAAAGGCTTGGTAATCAATTCTTATTAGGAATTATGAAATCTTTCCTACATTTAAGAAAAAAAGGGTTATTTAATATTTTCTTTTTTTGTGAAAGAAAAAAGGCTTTTCTACCTTAATTAAATATTTATTTAAAGTTAATGCACAAAACCCTAGGTCAAACATAAAACATTTTTTCTTTTTATTTTCTTTTTCTCTCATTCTCTCTCTCTCTCTCTTCTTCACGCGGAAAACATCCCCCTCCCCTTGCTCTCTTCCGTCTGCAACACCACCCACAGCTGACGTTTCACGCTTCCGTCGTCACAAACCACCGCGATTGCGCGTTCACATCGCTGTCACTGTTCGCTCTCAACCGCCGCAGTCCACTGCCGCACCCTCACGCCCACTGTCGTACACGCCCGTCTCCGTAGCCAGCCACCGCCGCTTGTGCACTGTCGCTGTCGGTGTGCCGCCGAAGTTCGTTGCCGCCATAAACTTCGGCCGCCATTCATTCTTCTCGGATTAGGGCCAACCTTTGTGAGTAGAACCTTAACCCATGTGTTCAAATGGTTTCTTTTTAACTTTCTTTTAACCATTTGACCTTGAGCTTATATGGCCTTGATCTTTGACCTTTGCCCATGCGGCAAGATGACTCATTAACCCTTGCACCCATGTGGCAGGTTAACCCTTTGACTAGTTTGACTAGCTGCACACTTTGACTAGTTGACCAGGTTTGACCAGATTTGACCCCTTAGGTAATTTTGATGTCCTAAGTTCGTTTTTGGTAGTTTAAGGTGTCAATTCTAATCCGATTTTGTGTTATAGGCCCGAGAGTCGAAAGGGCTTAGGAAAAAGCATTCTAGGCTCGAAATTGTGGAACCTTTAAACTTTTCCAAGGTAAGGGAATTTGTATTAAAAATACCATTGTTTGTATCAAAGAAAGGGGTTAATGCCCATTGAATGCATAATTGAGGAGTTAGTGCCCAATGGTATGATTGAGGGGCTCCATGCCTATTATTAAATGTTATTATGATTATTATAAAGGGGTTTATGGCCGTTGAATGTATTGTTGAGGGGTTAGTGTCCATATTTATAATTGAGGGGTTTGTGACTACTATTTACAATTGAGGGATTTGTGCCCATTATACATAATTGAGGGGGTTGTGCCCATTATACGCGATTGAGGGGTTTGTGCCCATTATACATAATTAAAGGGTTTGTGCCCATTGTTTATAATTGAGGGGTGTGTGCCCATTGTTGATTTTGATAATTTGTGCTTATGTCTCCTATATATGTTTACATGTCCTGCGTAGAGATCTTTACTGAGTTTAAGACTCACTCTTTCTTTTCTATGAATTTCCACAGGTACTCATGTGATGTACCAGGGTGGCTGATCAGAGCTAAGGAACCATGGGATGACGTTATTTTTATTCATTGAGTCTTACTTTAAATTATTAAACTTTCTTTCCACATGAACTAGATTTGAGGCATGTTAATTGTTTTGCTAAAAACTTATAAGTTTTTATGTTTTTATCTAGGGTACCCGAACTAGTTGTTTTGTTAACTGAATTTTAAATCTGAGTTATATTATTTCATTAAATGGATATTGTTCCGCATGTCTCGTGTGGTTGTTTTAATGCATGAATTAAAGTAGAAACCTAGGTTGAGACCCTAAAAAGGGTCGGGTCTTTACATATAGAGAGCCGAACTTTCACAGTTTAAAGATATAGAGCTAGAATTCCACAATTTGAAGATATATAGAGCCGGACTGCCGCAATTCAAAGATAGAGCTGGACTTCCACAATTCAAAGATATATAGAGCCGGACTGACACAATTCAAAGATATAAAGAGCCGAACTGTGTCATATAGAGAGAGCCATGCTGACATAGTTCAAAGATATAGAGAGCTGGAATGCTACTATTTGAAGATGGAGAGAGTGAGACTACCACATTTCAAAGACTGAGCAAAAACCACCTCTGACACTGCAAGGCTTTAAGGTCCAGCAAATTTGTATTGGTTTTATGGAGATCAAAATGGTCAATGGTTGAGATTTGAAACAAGAGATGATTGTCTAGTTCATTGTCATTGAGGGAGGTGCGTTCGTTGGGAACGAAGTCTTCGAACATATATTGATCAAGTTGTAGCCATATACAAACCACCGACACTAATGAAGTTTGTCTTCAATGAAGTTTGAGACGAAAGAGACGAAACAAATGCATCTTCTGCCTAAACAATCTGGACTTTCATGTGTTGCGGAAAGGGAATGGATCTTATGTGAAAAGAAAAGTGGGGAGTTGAGGACAACTTCGATATACTATTCCAAATCACCAAATCAAAGTTGGACGCCAACCATAAATACAACAATGGATGCCAAGAGTTGTACATGTTTCCCACCGAAAAATTAATGTGTTATCGTCGCATGTTAAGTACGTTCTTTTTAAATCACTACCGCTTTTTCAAGATACATATCTAACCTACATCAATTTTGGGTATGTATGGGTATGGAGACAGATGTATAATTTATGGAGTGATTTGAGTCATTTTCCAAGTTTCAAAATAAAAAACAACATAAATTAATTTGATATTTTCAAATCATTTTTACACTAACGATTTTTTTTTTTTTTTTTTTAAACTTTTATTATGTGAATTAAAAATACATAATAAAAAAAAGATTTTTTCATCGATTTTTTAAGAACCATAATTACATCGATTGTTTCATATTTAAAATATCTTTTTATGTTCAAATTCAAAAACAACATATGTTGATTTGATAAATATCTTTTTCTTTTTTTAACAATCATAAATGCAACGATTTTATCTTGAAACAAAAAAT
Organism: Sechiopsis laciniata; assembly: GCA_037833695.1. Lineage (NCBI taxonomy): Eukaryota > Viridiplantae > Streptophyta > Magnoliopsida > Cucurbitales > Cucurbitaceae > Sechiopsis > Sechiopsis laciniata. Next base: position 5,298 of record JBBMKA010004241.1, on the reverse strand, counting down.
AGATTTAAGATATTTTTTGTAATTCGTTATAATGAATTTAAAATGAAACTAATTAATACATAAAAAATCAATTAATAGAAAGGGGACAAGGAAAATTACATTCTATTTATTTATTTAATTATTTCCAAAATTTAAGATTTAGACATTTACTTAAACTTCTTAGATGAGTAGATATTCTCTTATTAATTTATCAAAAAATAGCTATTTCCCTAATCCATAAATAAAAGCTACAGTTTTATCTAAAGAAAAAAGAAAGAAAAAAAAATCAAGTAAAATTTATATATATATATATATATATATATATATATATATGAAGTATGAAATTAAAAATAACATCAAATATATACTTTTGAATAGAAATAAAAAAAAATGTGATTTTTTTCATGTATGATAAGAAATAACCAAAAAAAAAACTTTTGAATTTGTCCATAACAGAAAATTAGGGCAAACTTAGAAAAAAGACGAAAAAACTCATGCGCCTGATGACTTTAACAAGTGCAATAGATAATCTTCAATCAATGTCACAAATAATTTTCAATGAGTGTCATGAACAGTCTTCAATCAGTATAGTTTAATGAATATATCAACATTTAGTTGCATGCAATAGTTTAGTGAATATATCAACCAACTGAGAATCCAAACAAATAACAACTTCAAATTTTCTTAGTTAATCTTATCATGAAGGAAATGACAATCGATTTCAATATGTTTAGTTCATTTGTGGAAAATGGTGTTTGTGGCAATGGGGATGACAGTTGGATTATCACAATATACGTATAAGAGTTGGAGTAGAACAAATAACTTGTAAGCTAGTTATTATGTATGTAATTCATGTACTTTAACTTGCAACACTGGCTAAGGCTTGATAATCAGCCTTAACAGAGGATTTAAAAATGGTGATGTGCTGTTTACATTTCAAGGATATCAAAGATTTTCCATAGAATATGTGTAACAACCAATGACAAAGTGTCTTGTATCTAAACATGCCCCAAAAGATATCAACAAATACTTTGAGCTAGAAAACTTCGGCCAGTCGTCCTTTAAGGTACTTGAGAAGATGAAAAAATAACCTGCAAATGTCTCGAATGAGGTTTAGATACATATTGGCTAGGGTTAGTAAGACAAAGTAATATTAGGATATGAAATTTGGAGCTATAGTACTCTGCCAATCATGCAACGATAATTCAACACTTCATCAGATGGGTGTAAATAACCAGAATGAATTGTAAGTTTACTACTGAGAATTAGAGGATGAGAAACACATTTGGCAACCAACATAGCATAACCATACAAAATTTATAAATAGTATTTGCGTTGAGAAATGTAAATTCCAAGGGTAAAACGAAGTAATTCAAGGCCATGGAAAAACTTGGCACTTCTAAGGTCCTTCAAAGGAAATTGAAATTGAAGCAATGACAATCTATGTTTCAAAAGGGCGCTTGATGAAGATATCATAACATAGGCAAGCAAGGCCTATGAAGTTGTCATAGCCCTTTGTGAAAAGAGAATAGTCGGATTTGATTTGAATGAATCCATTACAAACAATTATGGATAACTTAGTGAACCACAACATGACGCTTACTTAAGTCCATAAATAGACTTATGAAGCTTGCACACCAAGGATGGATTGAGAGCCTTTTCTTTGGCATAATAACTAAGAGGCAATGACATATAAACCTCCCCAAACAAGTTTCCATTAACAAAAGCGTTGTTGATATATATCTAAGCTAATGACCAACCCTATGAAGTGAAAATGGATCTTAACAAAGAGACTATCTTTGCCACTAGAGTAAAAGATTAATACGTGTACCCATTTACATATAATGACATAGTGTCCAGTGGGAGAGAAACAAGATTCTATGTATCATTTCATTCTATAAGAGTTATCTTCTCGTCCATCATTTGTTAGCAATGAGGCCATATGATGGCTTGATGAAAACATATTGGTTAACCAAAAAAGAAGACACATTAAAAAAAAAGTAGTGTTGATTAGAAGAAGGATAACTTCTAAAAAGAAATGTAACTCTAAATTGGATAAGGACCAAAAGATGCAACTGGCTGAGGTGGTGTAAGAGCCTATAGTGATAAGTGATTCTACGATTCGAGATGCAATTTAACTATAATTATGAATGAATTCTAAGCTTAACCTATTGCTAAGTATCGACTTCAGAATCTTTTTTCAGGCAAGTATACGCAGTCAGAAATGCAGCAAGTGATAAGTATTTATTTTATCGTTCTCCACAGAAATGCAGCATGTCTTCAAGTTCAAGGCACTTTAACTCCTAAACGTGGTGCTCGGCCAAACCAAAATTAGAATCGACCTTCACCTCTGCCCCCTTTTGGTATGGTAGGTAAGCCTTCTAACTCACCTCAATTTTCTACAAACTATTCCCCTCGGCCCCCTCCACCGAATTCCAATCCTCTCTATTACAAACTCTGCAATCATAATGGCCACTCCATCAACAACTGCTACTATAGAACAAATCTTAACTTCAACCCTCCCACCCGGCCTCGTAATCCTCCCCATGCTCTTCTAACCCACGCTTCCGACCAATCAATTATCAATCCCTCTCTAGCCCACGACTCCGATCCCAGATGACACATGGTATATGGATTCTGGAGCCACCCATCACCTTACCCTAAATTTTAACTCCCTCTCCAACCCTCTTCCATACGATGGGATTGAGCATGTGAATGTGGGAAATAGTACGTCTATTTCTATTTCAAACTTAGGAACAGTTTTTTTTATTCATGTCAAAACACACCTATCACTTTCAAACATGTGCTTCACACGCCATTCATTTCTCACAAATTAGTTAGTATTTCAAAGTTGTGTCCAGATAATAAATCATTTGTATAATTTTTCTCTGATTGTTTCATTGTGAAGGATCTTCTCACCAAGAGGCCTCTTCTTCGGGGTAATCTTGAGCACAGTTTATACAAGCTCGGGTCATCCTCTTCCACAAGGTTGATACGTTCAACCTTCTCCATTGTTACTGCTCTAGTGTCCACAGCTTCATCTCTGCCTTTGTTATGGCATGCTTGTCTTGGCCACCCCTCCTTTGAAAGTGTTAAAAAAGTTTTCCATATTTGTAAAATGGGTGAACCACCCAAGTTAGACTCTACTGTTTGTTTTTCATGTCAAAAGGCTAAAAGCCATAGATTATCTTTTTATTTAAATTATCGAAAAGCTTCATCTCCTTTTGAGATTGTACATTTTGATGTTTGACGACCGTCCCCTATTAATGGAATTAATGGAGCAAAGTATTTTCTATTGTTTGTTGATGACTTTACTCGCTATTCTTGGCTCTTTCTATTAAACACAAAAGATCAAGTCATGCCAATTTTTCTTCAATTCCAAGCTATGGTTAAAAACCAATTTAATTGCACCATTAAGTCCATTCAATCTGATAAGGGAGGTGAATTTAGACGTTTATCAAATTATTTTAAATAGGAAGGAATTCTCCATCAAATCTCATGCCCTTATACCCCTCAATAAAATGGACGAGTTGAACCTAAAAACAAGCATATTGTGGAGGTTGGACTTTCTCTCTTAGCTCATTTGAATGTTCCTCTTTCATTTTGGCCATTTTCATTCCAAAGAGTTGTTTACCTCATTAATCGATCTTAATCTTTGGTCCTAGTAAACAACTCTCCTTATTTTCTTCTTTATAAAATCTAGCCAAACTACAAATTAATTCGCATTTTTGGCTGCTTCTGGTTTCCATTCCTTCGACCTTACAATAATCATAAATTACAATTTTTATTCACCAAATGTGTTTTTCTTGGTTTTAGTTCCAACCACAAAGGTTATTTGTGATTTGATAATTCTTAAGGTCGTTTATACGTTTCTCGACACGTTTCTAATGAAAACCAATTCCCTTTTAAACATCCTCAACCCATTTCGTCTGCCTTCAAACACTCATTTCCTGATTGTTTTTTGGCGCCTTCCGTACCTTACCATGTGGCCCAATGGTTCCTTGCTTAATCCACTACCCCACCTTCGTCCAATTCCACTGTATTTACCACCTTGCCAATTTTGTCTCCCACTTTTAACATATCAACGTCTCTGCCATTGCCCCAACCCACGTCTCCCATTTTCTCTCCCAAAATCCCTTTTTCCCCTTATCAACCCATTACCATTTAGCCACGCGTGCCTATCCCTTCCCACTTTTCTTCCTCTCACTCTCTTACCCATTCTTTTTCTCCTTACATGCCACATCCCATCACTTCCCATTTCATCAAATCTCCTATTGCCACATTGTAAAAACCCGACTTTAAAATAGTCCTAAACCTGGTTCTTACTCAGCATTCATGGATGTAAAAGCATTTGAGACAACTTATGCAAATAAAAATTCATTGAAATTAAAGCATCCAAACATAACCTTGTTTGAACAAAACAAGTTCCTGCCCAGTGTTTATTCAAACAACCATAAATAGTTTAAAACACATTATGCAAAATCTTCCTATGGACTCCGTGTCCAACTACATGCTGAACAATCAAATAAAGAACATGAAAAAGTACGCCAGCAACTCCCATGATCATACAGCTCCTCCTCTAGCCGTCCCGGTGCTGTCCCAATTTACCTGGTGGAAAAACCACAGAAAAATAAGGGTGAGTACAAAGGCACTCAGTAAGAATTCCCAACGAGGGTACAGTACGAAACAACATCTCATCTAGCATCCAAGCATACATGCAAACAGTTACCAACACAGAAACCCTAGAATGAGTTATCAATACAACTCTTGAGTCATCGGAAGTCTCTTACTTTCGGCCTAGTGATCAGCTCAATAATCGATCCCAATCAGATGTCCTCGAAGGTCTCTTACCCTCGGCCAAATGACCAACTCAAAATCTGATCCCAAATAGATATCCTTGAAGGTTTCATACCCTTGGCCAAATGACCAACTCAAAAGCTGGTCCTGGGACAACCAGGAGAGTACCCGGTGTCAGGCTCTAAACTCAGAAAGGAAATGGTGTACTCACGAACATTAACCCGAGGGAGCTCTCCTCCCTATGCCTAACGCGTGTGGGTGCACACCGCATGCTGCTGCAAACCGCGTAAATGTGGGGGTCTAGGGATAAACTGCGCCGATCCAGGTACGCATGCCTAAAAACTTGAAAGCGGTGTCACTGATCTACAGTAGTGCGAGGCCCTCGACATTCAGCTAAAGCAACCTGAATACCACCGATGCCTGAAGCTAAGAATTGGCCAAGGCAGGCTTACACCATTGGCAGGGTTCCGCTCTAGCAGGCTATAGACTAGGCTTATGCCGGTGTGGTAGCTACTCCACACC
>JBBMKA010004220.1:0-12232 GCA_037833695.1 Sechiopsis laciniata | reverse complement strand
CTTTTTGTAATTTTGGTTTTTGTATCTTTTCATTCCATCAATGAAAGTTTTCTGTTTCCTATCAAAAAAAAAAAAAATTGAAATAGTAAATTCAAAAACGAAATAAATTAAATAATTTGGAAAAGTTGTATTTGGTATGGAAATTATGATGGAGGTTTGTTCACGTCATCATCTTCATTAGGGATATTTTGCTATCAATTACCCACCAACCAAGGAATTAATTTTCTACCAAGTTTTTTTTACAAACAACTCTGATAGGGTCAAGTGGTTGTCTTGAGATATTAGTCTATGTGGGTGTAGGCCCGACCGGACACTCACGGATCTATGAAAAAAGGTGTATACTCTTACCATCACGACTTCTCTCACTCACCCAACGGCCCTAAACCCTAAGCTAACTAACAATAAACAATTTACTCTCACTCTTAAGTTCCCCCACCCTTGCATGTTTCTATTGGTATACATTTGTTATTTCTGGCCTATTGGAGATTCAGATCAAGTATTTTGTGAAAAAAAACAAGGATACCATGAGATTTCACCGAGAAAGTTAAAATAATTGGGCAAATAGAAAGTGATTGATGTTTCCGAAAAACAATCACCTAACACACATGGCCAGGTGTATCCAATTACATACAAATACAGCCTATCTTCTAATAAAAAACAATGAATAATGAGAAAATGTTTGAGGTAAAAAAACAACAACAAAAGTGGAGGAAGGAATTGTTTGTGCTATGACTAACTGTTTTATCAGTTGCAACTCGAAAAGTCCCTGGGATTGAAACTCCAGCACCACCACCCATAGTAACGCCATTTAAAATTGCCACCTACATTGAGATTATCAACAAAATGTTGGATAAGTTAAGTGTTTACATGTAGTAAATGTGTAAGAAAATATACAATCAGCCAAAATGAATCCAACTTTTGAGTGTTCACACGTAATAAATGCTGGAGCTCCTTTTTGCTTTTATTTTCGGGTGATCAAGATCTATGTTTATCAATCATTGGGTTTTGGAAAGCCACGCCCTTTGAGTGTTCCTATACAAATCCCCTAAATTGATTCTGATACGATCCGAGCCGATTATTATTAGTAGTATTTATTTAGTTATTAGTGTTGAGAATCCACATTGATAAGGTGAGGATATCTCCTAGTGTTTATAAGGTAGGTGGACTACTCCTCTCATTTCCAATTGGTTTTGAGATGGATGTCCACACTATCTAATATGGTATCAGAGCCCATTAAACCCAAACGGGTATTCGGTCCAATGAAAATGAAATTGAGATTCGATTCAAGATTGATAGCCCAACAGAGGCATCATCTTGAGGGGGCATGTTGCGAATCCCACATTGATAAGGTGAGGATATCTCCTAGTGTTTATAAGGTAGGTGGACTACTCCTCACATTACCAATTGGTTTTGAAATGGATGTCTACACTATCTAATAATTAGTATTTAATTGTTATTTGTTATTTTAATTATAATGGTCATTTATGGATTATTAGTCTTTTATTATTAAATTAGGTTATTATTAGATTTACCATAAATAGGAGATGTTAGGTCATTGTTATTCATGGAAGCAGTTGTTGTCTTTTGTACTCTGGCTCTAAGGGAGATTCTCTCTAGAGATTTATCAATAGAAAAGTTGGTAGATTCTATCAATTTTGGTATCAGAGCTGTTTGCCGATCCAAGAATGGTTTCGACTAAGATGGAAACGAGGATGCAGGAATGCGAAGAAAATTCAGCCGAATTGTTGAAGAAACAACGGGAAATAGAAGCTGAGTTAGAAGCAATCGAGGCACGATTAGGTAAAAAGTTTGATGCAAAAATCGAGCAGATGAATCTTAACATTCAGACTTTGTTAGAGCCATCCCCGAATCGAGCAATATAGAAAAGAGAAAAGGAGTCTCCATCGAAGTGGAAGAACCGGGATCAGTCGCGACTGGTGTGACTGTGGTGGCTGCTGGTGCGACAACGGGGTCAACGGCGGCGAGTGGCGTAGGCAGCGCGGGGGAACATGGGGCACATGGGCGCAGGCGGTGAGGGCGACGCGAGCCGAGGCACGGTCTAGGGCGCGAGCGAGCGAGAGCGTGGGCTAGGGCACGGGCCACGCGAGCCCAGGCGGTGGGCACGGAGGTGGTGCGCGGGCAGACCAGGTCGGGCAGGGCTGACTGGACCGAATCATTCTGGGTTAGCCAGACCGGACCGAGGGGAGGGACTGACCAAACCGTTCGACGTGGAAAATTTTTTGGAGCCGAAACTCAATCGACGTGGGGGCTGTAGGTTCGATCGGAGGGGCGACAGGTTACCGGAGGAAAGGTGAGTGCGCGACGGTTATCACCGGCCGTTAGAGCATGATGGTTGTAACAATTGGGGCCGAGATTGGGGTGACGAGCGCGGCGGTTACGACGGACCGTTAGCGCATGACAGTTGGAACGATCGTGGTTGGGGTGACAATATTCAAAATACGAGACACGAATTTGAGCGGGGAGGAAAAGAGATGTTTGAGCGGGGAGGTCAGAGAGCAGCGAGAAGGGAGGGACCGGTGTGTGACAGGAGATTGAGAAAGTTGGAGATGTCGGTTTTCAAAGGCCTTGCCGATGAGGATTCAGTGGGGTGGTTAAGCCGAGTTGAGCAATACTTTCTGGTGAATAAATTGACCGAATATGAAGGGGTGGATGCAGCGGGGTTGTGCTTGGAAGGGGAGGCGTTAGAATAGCTTCAGTATGAGGAGGACCGAGCCCCTTTTCGTTCCTGAAACGAATTCAAGGACATGTTATTAGAGCGTTTCCAACAGACGTCAAAAGCGAACGAGTACGCCAATTTTATGAGTTTAAAGCAAGAAAGCAGAGTGAAAGAGTATTGTCGGTTGTTCGAGCGCTATGCTAAGGGAATGCGCGATATAAGCGCAAGCGCATTGGAGGGAAAATGGAAAAGTGGCTTGAAGGAGGAAATACATAGCGCAATGAGAAAACTGCGACCAGTGGGTATTGAGGAGAAAATGTTTATGGCTCAGGTGATTAAGGATGATTTCGCTTTTCACGCTGCCAAGAGCGACGGATGTAGTTCTGCAACGGTTAAGTCTAAAGTAGGGACGACAATTTCAGGATCTGGCGGTCCAGAAAGTTCTTCCACGACCACTAAGACAGCAACCATTACCCCAAAGCCTTTTAAAAGGCTCACTGACAGTGAAATTCGAGTACGAAAGGACAAGGGGTTATGCTTTCGCTGTGATGAACGGTTTGTGTCGGGGCATCCTTGTCAGAAGAAAGAGCTTCAGGCCTTGCAAGTGTTGGTCATGCGAGATGAGAATGACTCCCATGATACCGGAGTGACGGATTTCTCCCCAGAGGACGGGATTGCGGGAGATGGCTTTGGAGATGAAACACCTTGAGGACAAGGTGGTTCTTTGGGGGGGGGGAGGGGGGGGGGAAGTATTGATACGATCCGAGCCGATTATTATTAGTAGTATTTATTTAATTATTAGTATTTAATTGTTATTTGTTATTTTAATTGTAATGGTCATTTATGGGCTATTAGTCTTTTATTATTAAATTAGGTTATTATTAGGTTTACTATAAATAGGAGATATTAGGTCATTGTTATTCATGGAAGCAGTTGTTGTTTTTTGTACTCTGGCTCTAAGAGAGATTCTCTCTAGAGATTTATCAATAGAAAAGTTGGTAGATTCTATCAAATTCTTGATCCCCTTTGTCTTATAGTGTTTCTCTTGCTCGTTTGCTTTTTCTATGATTTTTAGGTCTTGTATTTTGCCTTCTCATTTCTTTGCTCTATTCTCTCTCTCATGTTTCGAATAGGTTTATGAAATGATCCAGGATCTAGATTATATAAAAAGGTAAAATAATACAAGATAAACCAAGATTTGATAGGTCTTGGAACCTCCCCTCTCAAGAGAATACTCTCTATGAGCCCTACAATAATTCACTCAATAATCACTCAATAATTGGATGTCTAAACCCTACCCTAACACTCTCTATTTATAATAAAATCCTTAACTTACTCTCTAGGTAATTGAAACTTACTCCCCAAGTAATTGCTAACATACCTTTATATTATTCCTATTTCTACTAAGATCCAACCCTATCAGTTTATTGTACTTTCCACTGTTGATTGTACTTTCCACTCATCAATGAAGGGTTTGGTTTCATATTAAAAAGAAAACAAACATAATGATTAAGGAGTGGATTTGCACATTTGACGTAATTTATCCGAAGCCAAAAATAAATATTTTTCTCCACTTATATGATAGAAGTTACACTCACACTGATGAAGAAACATAATAGCAAGCACATCATGACATACTCACAAATTCTTTCATCACATATGCTAGATCTTCTGCATAAAGTCATGCTTAATTAAACAAAATCAATAAGATAGTATCAGCCCGGGCATAGTGGCCAGTGGTAAGCCTTCCCAACATCCACCATACCATCTCCATCTCAATAGTCATCCTAAATCTATATGTACCCTCAAAATTCATTTTTATAGAATAACTTTACAAAGACATCCTAATTTTCTTGATGAAAAGTCACCGTAGACATTTCCAATACACACAAACATGTATATATCTACTAGATGCCACACAGAAAAGGAATTGTTCGAGAATATTTTTGTTACTGATGTGTATATTAGACAAACCACCATAACTTTCTTCTTGAGTATTAACAAAGCACTATAGTTTCAAGAAAATGGAACCAACTGTTCAAGATAAAAATCCGAAACCTATGAATACTCACATGGGGCTTCAGGTATGTACCAAGCACGTACATAAAAGTATACAGTGTGCTAAAAAACTTTTTACATTGTTCCATCTTCCCTGCAAAAGCACCCAAGACATGGATGGCAGTCAATTCTAATGTTTAATCTTATATAAAAAAAAAACCTAAGTTAATGAGAAAGTCTTAATATCATCCATTGCCTTTGTAAATCATCGAGCATGAAAAAGAAACGAAAAAACCCCCCACAAAACGAAAAATGTATTGTTTTTCTTTCAAAAGTCTCGGGGTAATCAAATACATACCACAAATTTTAGAAGTTATAAAGTGCTGGCTATGTGACGTGATTATAACCTCTATATACGACATAGTGAAATAGATGGATCCACGAGTCCATAAAAAAAATTAAATAAATAAATTGATGCATTCAGGTGAAACTACTAAGTATTATATAAGTAAACAACAAAACCACAGTCATATGGTTTTATCAAATTTCCTCTGACTGTTCAAATTATACCCAGAGGAAGCCCTCTACTCCTAAAGTTCAGTTCACGGATTTACTCCTAAAAATGTCTATAAACATTAAAGACCCGATCATCTATCAAACTCCCCCAATTGAATACAAAAAGATGCAAGAGAAGAGACCATCTAATGCACAGAGCTTCATAGAGAGGATGAGATCAACATTTGTTCTTCATCTTCACATATATAATTTTCTTTGGTCCTCAACGTCAGCAGTAACTAAGCTCAATATAAGGTATGGAAACGTCAAAATAGTTCTACTTCTAGTTTCCATTCCAACATGAGATGCCATTAGTTTGGCTGGGCACAACAATTTTAACTCCTAAGTCATACATCAGCAAAGCGTTAACGTAATAGAGCATATCAAACTCCTACCTTCATTGATCAAATGGTAAAGCGAAACAATATCTCCACCAGCACAAAATGCCTTGCCACTACCCTTGACAACCCAAAATTTAAAAATAAAATAAAATATTGTGAGCTGAAATGAAAATGTACAAAAATCATCTAAAACATAAGTAGAAGAAAACTCAATAGGAAGCCGACAAGAAAAGAGAAAATCTCACGAGTCACCACGAACAAGGAAATACCTTCAAGACTACAAAACCAACATCAGGGTTGTCTTCCCAAGAATTGTACAATTTAAGCAGTCTAGCCCCCTAAGCCACAAGAACATTTAAGAGTAAGTAATATCCATGTAACCTACTTGGTTGATACAGCTAAATTTACTCCAACAAATAGCTTTTTGATTGATTAGTCATTTAACCTGATTCAACATGGTATTAAAGGAGTTCAATCTTTCAAATACGTGTGAAGTCATTTCCTCCCCCAATTTATATTAGTTACACTTGTTGGGCATTTATCAATTTAGGTTAACCAGTGATTTAACATGATTGAACTTAATTAAGTAATTTCAAATGCTTTCCAAAACAAACAAACAAGTGGTTATAGATAAGTAAAGCGAAATGGGATGAACAATAGCAGAAAACCCAAACAAGCTGGAACAATAATCATGCACACCATATTGGTATTGAGAGCATTGAGAACCGAGGGTCTGTTGAGAATAGCGGTTCTGGACCAAGCTTTGCCTTCAACAAGCACCTGCGAGAGAGACGCATGAATGAATGAATGAGCTGAACTAATGTCTTTAGTAACCAAAAAATGTGTAATTAGAAAACTGACTTGTTGTTCGAGATCATGATCAGCGGAAAGCTTGGGAAGAGAGTGTTGGCTTCTCAGTTGAGTGAGGAGACAAATACTCTGAAGGCTTCGCCTAGTCAATAACGCCACCTTCAAACTTCGAACCATTTTCTTCTTCGTCTTCTACTTGCCTTCCGCTGTGAAATTTTCAAGTTGGAAATGATTCTGTGAGAATAAGCTCGTTTCTGATCTCTTCTGCAAATTGCAATCGGTAATTTGGAGAAGAAAAAAGGAAGGAGATAAAGGTTGTGCACAAGGATTCTGGACTGAATGTAGTCTTACAGATTGGAAATTTCAGAATGAAGATGCTTTGCTTATACGCTACTCGCCGCCATTGCAGTTACGTCCTGCAACTTCATTGAGCCAAACAGACCAAGCTAATTGGATTATTGGACACCATGGAGTGAGCATATTTAGGTAAGATTTAGCTTCACGAGTTATATTGAGTAGTTAAAAATTGAGAATTAAGTGAAAAATTAGTTTGAATGTAGTTTTTGTAAAGATGAGTCAGAGTTAAAATTTTGTTTGGATATAGATTTAAAATGAGTAGTTATTTTTAGTAGTTAAAAAAGAAATGATTAAAAATGAGTAGTTAAAAATGAATGATTAAAAATGAGATTTATTTTTAAAAGTAAAAATGAGGAGCAATTAGTAAAAACTCGTTTGAATGTAGATTTTCGAGGAGCTAATAAATCCCAAAACTAAATCATACCTAAATATGCCAAACAAACAGCTCCTATCGGGGAAATTTGAAGAAAAAAAATTATACAAAACCATCACTTTTTTTTAATGAAATTTTTCTTTTCGAATTTTAACATTTTTTTTTTTTTTTTGTAAAATACCATTTTTGTTCTTGAACTAATCTTCCATTTTGTTTTAATCTCTCAACTTTTAAATATCTAATTTTAGTTTATGTACTGTCATTTTATTCCATTTTGATTCTTGAACTTTCAAAAATACTATTTTAATCCTCCAATTTTCTAAAAAGTTTAAAAACAGTCTTTGAGCTAGACAAAAAACTTAACATGATTAAAAATGAATTAGATGGCAAAAAAAGATTATAAATAAATTTAACATCTTTTTCCTTCTTCTTAAAAAAAAGAGCATAACAACCGGAAAACTCTATCATCATAAATGCATTTAGATATGAGAAATATTTATATGCAGCCTGTGCAGCTGTAACGGCCCAATTTTCATTTCCGGTTCTCCAGGTATGTTCAGTTGCTTTTTCAGTTTTTCGCTTGGGCCGTTAGGGCAGTTTGAGCTTATGGGGGCATTTTGGTAATTTTGTCTTTAGGGGGTTTCAAGACCTTCTGTTAATTGCTGAGTTTGAGTTTTCCTTCAATTTCAGGTTTGCGAAGCTAGTGTCACTGTTTGAGGAGTTTGGAGACTCTTTTGGTTAAAAAGGGAAAAAGAAAGAAAAATGTGACTTCGCCAGGATTCGAAGCCAGAACCGCCTGAGGACACGTGTCACAATCTCGTGGAACCCTTCTCTTTTTGCCGACACTTTAAAAACCTAAAGAGAAGCCTCATTCTCACTTTTTCTCCAAACGCATTTCATTTTCTCTCTTTCTCTCTTCTTCTCACAATCGCCGAAATCACCATTTCCCTTTCCCCTTCGCCGAAACCCTTTCACCTTCGCCCGAGCACCAGCAGCCGAGATCGCCAGCCTAGGCGACCTCTTCCTTTCTCCTTCGCTGATCGCCTCGCCACAGCCGCACAGATCCAGTCGCGTCGCAGCTTCGCCTCGCCCAGATCGAGCTTCCCACCTCGCAGCTCATCAGATCCCTTTCGTCCGCGATCGCCAGCCAGCCTGTTCACTTCAGGTACGTTTCGTCGAGCTCTTCTCGCTCTCTGGTTGGTTTTCCCTTGGCTTGATATCTAGATCTGTCGCCCTGTTTGCTTCAGGTGAGTCCGCAAACGCTCAAGTGCCGAGTTCTCACCGTTCGCTTGGCCGAGCCGAACGTTGTGCTGCCTTCACTTTGGATTTCGCTCCAGCGAGCCCTTTGCCACAGCGAGACGTTCGTCCACGCTGACTCGCGGTTCCTCGTCCGTTTCGCCGAGCCTTGCACTTCGTCGCATTGCCAAGAGCTTCACCTTCGCCGTCGCCTAGACCTTGTTGCCGAGCCTGTCTTCTTCAGTTTTGGGTAGCTTTCCGAGCCTTGTGCTTTTAGGTAACTGGTTTCTTTTAGATAGTTGCTGATTAGTATTTTGTGCTTGTTCTTACGATCTTTTTCCTAGGTTATTTCGTGTTGGTTCTGCAACTCAAGGAGCGTTTTATCTGTTGTGTATTTCTGCTTGTTTCCAAGTAAGGATTTCTTGCCGGGGTTGTGTGGACCCTGCGAGACTTTTTTTATTGCATTCTTGTTTACTTGTTTTACTGTTACTAGCATGTTTAGTGATAGGAACTTTTATGCTGATCTGTTCTGCTGGCATGTTTGACTCCTGTTTTCACATGTTAGTGCCATGCTCGATTTGTTTTTCCAGCATGTTTGATTCCTATTTTAATCTTGTAGTACCATTATTTGTTGTTGAGCACGTTTGAATGATAAGAAACAAGGTTGAGATTCTTAGATAGAACTTATTAGGTTGTCATCATCTAGAGACTGAGAGTGGACCAACGTACGTGTCCCCACTAGTCGGGCTGTGAGGACACATTCCTTACCCCCGGCAGCCGGGTGTGGAGTAGCTACCACACCGGCATAAGCCTAGTCTGTAGCCTGCTAGAGCGGAACCCTGCCAACGGTGTAAGCCTGCCTTGGCCGATTTTTAGCTTCAGGCGTCGGTGGTATTCAGGCTACTACAGTCGAGTGTCGAGGGCCTCGCACCACTGTAGATCAATGACACCGCTTCCGAGTCTTTAGGCATGCGTACCTAGACTGGCGTAGTATGTCCCTAGGCCGCCACATTTACGCAGTTTGCAGCAGCATGCAATGTGTGCGCACACGCGTTAGGCACCGGGTGGAGAGCTCCCTCGGGCTAATGTTCGTGAGTACACCACTTCCTTTCCGAGTCTAGAACCAGACACCGGGTACTCTCTCGGATGTCCCAATACCAGTTTGGAGAGCTGGTCAGGACCAGTTGTTGAGCGGTCACTCAGGCCGAGGGTAGGAGACCTTCGAGGATATCTGTTTAGGGTCAGTATTGAGCTGACCACTTGGCCGGGAGTTAGAGACTTCCAAAGACCCAAGAGAGTTATGGACACCTCGTTCTAGGGTTCTGTGTTGGTAATTGTTTGCTTGTATACTTAGATGCTAGATGATGCATTTCGTACTGTACCCCGGTTGGGGATTCTTACTGAGTGCCTTTGTACTCACCCTTATTTCTGTGGTTTTTCCACCAGGTAACTTGGGACAGCACCAAGACGACTAGAGGAGGGGCTGAATGATCATGGGAGCTGCCGGCGCCACTCTGTCTAATTTTATGTTTTTATTTGATTATCCAACATGAGTCCTTAGGAGGATTTTTGCATATTGTGCTTTAACTGTTTATGAATGTTTGAATCAAATACTGGCCAGGAACTTATTTTGTTTTTACAATGGAATGTTTTAATTTCAAAGCACTTTGATTTGTATTCTTTATCTTAAATGTGTTTTATGCATGCATGCTGCGTAAGGAGCAGGTTTAGGACCATTTTTGGGTCAGGTCCTTACAGTTGGTATCAAAGCCCAGAGTCATAGATTCTATAGACTAACCTGCTTTGTAGGTTGTTTGTCCCCATGATCATCAGCACTCCAACGGCCTTCAGGTTTGTCTAAGTTCTTTGTTTAAGGGTTTTCAGTACTGCATCTAGTATACATGTGTTACCCGTGTTGGCAGTGAGAGTTCGAGAGTGGACTAACCCTTTGTGGTTTCCATGTCGTTTGCCAGTATGTCGGTTACACGCAGTGGAGCAGGAACGTCCGGTACTGCTAACAGAGAGTTTGATGAGACGACGTCCAGGGTTGATTCGACCCGTAGGCCATCTTTGGCCCCAGCTGTTATTGGCCAGAAAGAGGCTACTATGCCTCAGAGTGAGACTCTAGGAGCAGAGTTTGCTTCAACCATGCCAGACATGATGGTTGGACTGTTGGCTCAACAGAGAGCTGAGACCCAAGCGCAGCTTGTAGTGTAGAGAGAGAAGTCTAGGGCACAGATAGCCCAGCTGACCCAGCTGATTCAGCAGACACCCCCAGCAGCCCCAGTGATCCCTCATAGAGGGCAAATTCAGCAGGATTTTATAGATGAGACAGATCACACGGATGGTAGTGGTAAAGTGGCTCAAGGACTTTACCAAGTGGAAGCCTACTGAGTTTAACGCTTCAGAGAACCCGTTGGTAGTGGTAAAGTGGTTGGCCAGGATAGAGTACATCTTCCGAGTGATGGGATGTCCCGACGTACAGAGGCTGAGATGTACAGCTCATGTGTTGACAGACACAGCAGTTTGGTGGTGGGAGTCCACTGACAGGGGCAGACCAGTGGGATCTCCACTAGCCACTTGGGAGTTCTTTAGAACAGAGTTTAAAGCCAAGTACATCAGTGAAGAGGCTCAGCTAGAGATGGCAGAGGCCTTCTCAAATCTAAAGCAAGGAACAGATAGTATAGTTGGATATGAAAATAAATTCTCAAAGTACAGCTACTTCGCTCTAGAGCTCATAGCTACAGAGAAGCTCAAGTTTAGGAAGTTTATTGGCGGGTTGAGGAAGGAAGTTGCTCAAGATGCGCGAGCACTCGCTCCTGAGACATATGCTAAAGCCGTGGCATTGGCCACCATTTATAATTCTAAGTACCCGCCGGTGCAAGCTCTAGACGCACTAGCTCAGTTTGTTCAGCAATACTCTAGTCAGAATAGGAAGTTTGAGTCTTCTAGTGGTTCCCGTTCAGATGGTCAGTAGAATCGTCGTTAGGGCCAGTCTCGAAGTCGGGATCAGCAACGACCCTAGCACCAACATCAGGACTGCCAGCAGAGCGTAGTTAGGCAGCCGCCTCAGTGTAACAGATGTGGCAAACTGCACTTTGGAGTTTGTGGAGCTTTGCCCCGAGCTTGCTATAGGTGTGGCAAGGAAGGGCACTTGGCCAGATTTTGCCCTCAGGATGGAGCAGTTGTCAGGCCGGCCCAGCAGCAAGGCTGAGTTTTTGCTACGACTCGCCAGGAGGAGGAGAGGACTGATGCTGCAATTGTAGGTACGCTGCTTGTCTTAGATCACTATGCATTTGTATTATTTGATTGGGGCTCGACCCACTCGTTTGCATCTGATTCATTCGTTAGACAAGCTTGTTTGGAACTTGAAGCTTTAGGGTTTGAGCTGTGTGTTGTAACTCTTTCGGGAGTAAGTATGTTAGCCAGTGAGAAAGTGAAGAGTGGTCGGATACAGATATCTGAAGAGCTTTTAGTAGCTACCCTCATAGTCCTGCCTATGAGTGGTTTTGACGTTATCCTTGGAATGGATTGGTTAGCTGAGAACCATGCAATGATAGATTACCGCCAGAAGGAAGTCGTGTTTAGACCACCCAAGAAACAAAGCTTCAAGTTTCGCGGTGTCCAGAGCGGAGTGTGTCCGTCGATGATTTCAGCAGTGAAAGCCCATCGTTTGTTATCTCGAGGAGCTTTGGGCTATTTAGCAAGGTTGTCCAGTGAAAGTAGTACCCCATTGTCTGTTAACCAGGTATCAATAGTGCAGAAGTTCACGGATGTCTTCCCTGAGGAGTTATCGGGTTTACCCCCATAGAGAGAGGTGGACTTTACCATTGAGCTTGAGCCAGGGACTCTCCCTATCTCCAAAGCTCCGTATCGGATGGCGCC
>JBBMKA010004199.1:0-43050 GCA_037833695.1 Sechiopsis laciniata | reverse complement strand
TATATATAAAATCAATTAAAGTGCCAAAAATCACTTGAAAGCTTTCCAAGCAAACCATCAAGTTCTAATGACTTGGTTCAATGATACTTAGGAAAATACGGGAAAAAAAAACTTATATCCATTCAATAGTTATAACAAAAATAAACAATTAAGTACCATATAAATCAAAATTAGCTTAAGCATAACAATTGTTAACTAATTTCATTCACTCAGTAATTTACAAGTTAGGAAAGAAAAAGAAATCAAAGCTCTTTCAACAATAAAATATTCACATATATACCTCCCCTGGGTGAAGAAATTAGAGATCTTGAGAGTGAGATAATCCCCGAAGTGCTAGATGAGCTAAGAAGTTTCAGCCATGGGAGAACTGAAAGACAGCCTCGCGTAGGAAGCTTCTTGCGCGATAATACAACCTACAAAGTTGGTTGAGTAGTAGAGAGATTTGGAAAAACAACAGAAGATGAGATGCTCATTTGTGCTTCACGTGAAAGAGGTGTTCCAAATAAATGGCGACAAAGCAAAGAGGGAAACGAGGGAATAAAATTTTAGATTTTCCTTTTTCCTTTTCTAAAAAAAAAGTTTTACTTCTCCAGAAAAGAAAATAAAATTTAAATAATTTTAAACTAAAATCTTTTATGATAGTTTAAAAATTGTTATGAATTAATGTAAAGTCTTCCGCAACTAAGTAAAAAAGGTAAAATCTTCTATGACAATTATTATAATGTCATAGATTACACTAACTTAAAATATTTTTATCTTTTTTGAGAAAAAAATTTGCGTTTGAGATTTTTATGAGTTTTTTACACTTCTTTTTATTTTTTGTTCAGTTAAGTGTCATGGAAACCTAAATTTGTAGTAGTGCCTCCACACATTTACATTACCGTCAACATATTAGTCATATTAATAGTTGAAATTCCTCCCGCAAGTAGAGTCATAGTAGATATCAAAAATAGAAAATCGTTCGAGAATTTATTGTTGCAAAATCACTTGTAGTTTACGAAGTGATAGATGAGCTGATTATTCTAGTTATGAAGGCTATCAATGCAATAAATTTAAAAATTAGAGAGGTAATTGCAGCCGATGATGTATGCAAATATCATATTTTAAAATTTTATTTTATTTCATTAACTTATTTATTCTATTTTTTTTCTTTTGTGCACAAAATCATTTAAGATAGAAAATATAATTAAAAAAAAAAGAAGAAATTCCACGAAAAATTCTTCAACTTCCCTATTCTTCCTCCTCACTATCTTCCATTAACCCATTCTTCCTTAAATAGCTCACCCAAAATCATCTATTTTTGCCACCTCTCCTAGTAAAAATAGAGGAATTGACATTTCTAACGCCCCAAAATTTTCAAGTATTTTTAATTAAAAATTTATAGATTTAATTTAATTTGTTAATGGGCAATTGTTATTAACCAAATGAGATCTTAAAATAATTCATTCCATAATATAGAAAGGACCCTAATTTAACTAAAGGGTTAGAACTATTTACGTAGGTGGGACCTTCAGATTGTTAATAATAATATGATATTTGAGAAATCTCTTTTTGAATTAATCATTCAATTATTTTATTTCCATAAATGTAGAATTTAAAAAAGAAAGATAGTTAAAGTGTTTTTGTGTGATGAAGGGCAATGTTGGAAAATAATTACTAATTGGTACTTGATAAATAAACCAATTGTTGTACCCCTTTGATTAGTCTAATGTTTAATGGAAAGAGAAATCAATTTGAAAAGGAATATAATATAAATTACAAGGGAAATAATTTCCAAATATTGATTAAATGAATTTATAAATGGAGAGAGAAATTATTTATTTCTTTTAAATTTTTTAAGAATCGTGTCTTCCCCTTGACATGAAAAACCTCACCCCTGTTAAATTTTCAAACTCTTGTGTTGCCACTGTAGTTCATCCAGTCCCCCGAAAAATCAACGATCGCCCCTCATTGCTCAGACCATTCTGTCGCAGCCCGTCGTTCTGTCGATCCAAGCCTTCGTGGTTGCCACTCTTCCTGGAGATCCATCGCTCGCTCCGCCGTAGGAGAGCATTTGATGAGCCGCTCTCCACCACAACCTCGTCGCTGTTTTCTCACTCATCGTCGCACTTGGATTCAATCGTTGTAGAAGTTTTAGCGCTGCCGCTGCTCAAAGAGAACTCCGCAGCGTCTTTTTTTTTTTTAAATCGAATTGAGTAGTTGCTGAACCATGCTTCAATCGTGGGTGGATTTTGTTCATTTTATTTATATAAATAATATGTAATATGAATTTATTTACTTAACAGTAGCTTCATATTTATCTATAGCTATATAAAAGACAGTAGCTTATATAAAGTTATTCTTAAAACAAAAGCTTTATATATATATATATATGTTAATACTTGGTTTTATTTTATAACCTAGTCAAAGAAATTATGGATTGAATAGCCACTCAATCTTTTTTATCAGCCTTGATCTAGATTGTTTCCTGTACTTAGAGTCTAGATTAAGAGGCGTGCATAGCTGACGTCGGTTGTCGGAGTCCGATTTTTGTATTTTGAGGTTTGGGATTCAATTGGACTTCTAAGAGTACAGATTGCTGATTCGACCAAGGTAAGGGCATTCTTCACCTAGTTCAAGACTTAAAATTATTAGTTAGCATACGATAATGTATGATGATTGACTGGGAGCACGGATGCTCAATTGTTTGTTTTGTCTGTTGTTGGATTGGATGTTTGCTGTTGGACTTAATCTAGGTGGAAACTGATAATTGATACATGTTATCCCGTTAGGTAAACATGCATAGACATATTATCCAGAGTAAGCTTAGGGGTCTTGTACCCATTATATTATTCAGGGGTTTAGTGCCCATTATATTATTTAGAGGTTTAGTACTCATTATATTATTTAGGAGTTTGGTGCCCATTATTTTGTTCAAGCGTTTAGTGCCCATTCTATTATTTAGGGGTTTGGTGCCCATTCTATTATTCAGGGGTTTGGTGCCCATTATATTTATTCAGGGGTTTAGTGCCCATTATATTATCCAGGGGATTCCCGTTATATTATTCAGGGTTTAGTGCCTATTATATTATCTAGGGGTTTGTGCCCGTTATATTATTCAGGGGTTAGTGTCTATTATATTATTCAGGAGTTAGTGCTTAATGATTGCTCAGGGGTTCTTGTGTGATATTGATAGATCGTGTTATTGCTCTTGTAAATGTGCTAATCGATTCTTGTAGGGATCCTTACTGAGTTTAAGATTCACCATTTCCTCTGTGGTTTTCCAAAGGTACTCATAAGTTGTACTGGGATGTCTGATTGGAGCTGAGACGACCATGGGACGTGTCCTTCAATTATAAAGTCATAATTTAGGTTGAATAATTTTCTTTCCGCATAAACTGATTTGAGGTATGGTACTTTTAAATTCTGGACATGCACGTTTTTATTTTGTTTTCACTAGGGACCCGGTTGAATTGGTTTTCAAAACTTGGGATTGTTTTACGAGGTTCATTAAATGAATGTTTATGTTTTTATCCATTTATTAAACATGATTGGTTGTTACAATTTAAGCTCATGCATTTATAGTAGAAACCTAGATCGAGACCCTAGATTGGTTCGGGTCTTTACAGTTTGTATCAGAGCTCAGAGTCATAGATTCTGTAGACTGACTTACAATGTGAGTCATTTTGAGTCCCATGGTCTTCAGCAGCTAATTGCCACCAGGTATCTTACGAGAGTTAAGGTTTATATGAGCATGTTTAGATTCATGATTGACATTTTGATGCGATATTTCGATCCGGTATAAATAAACTAATGATAAATTCTAAGTATAAGACTTTATTTCTAAAGCCTCATGCTTTGGAATCACATTCACGCAAGTATACGCGGTCGAAAGTGCAACAAGTGATAAGTATTTATATTTTATCGTTCTTAGTAGGGATTGATGTCTATAATCAGTTAATTAATCTAAGAGTCGTGCAAGAAAGTAAAAAGAATGGTGTTGGGAAATTGGTTTTGTTTTATATCTAAATGCGAAAATAAAAGTGAAATGCAAAATTAACTAATTAAGGCTCGGGTTAAAGTTATGGGATGCATCTAACACTTTCTAGGGTAAATTACAGCAAGTAGTAATTACCATACTTCGCCTAACAATCGTCTACTCCCACTTTCGTTCGCATTAAACCCAACTTCCGTTGCGACTCAATGTAATTATCAACTGGAGCAACGTATGCAATAGTTACGCGTTTATCTCTAAAATCCGATTTAAAGTACAAAAGACTTAATTCTAACATACTGAACATGCAAACTAGCCTTAGGTTATTTCCTCTTCTTATTTATAACCTATTAGTGCATGTGGATGATCGGTCGACATTTACTATTTAATTAAGATCCTAATTCAACATGCTTCAATTAACAACTCCCTTTACCCTAGTATATGCTTTCTACAACCTTACCCTTAACCTTCGCCTACAATGTTTAGCCAGACATAGTAAAGAACAGATAAAGGATGGCAATGAAATATAAATAATATTGCATTGAAAGAAATAATGTCTGCGCGAAACAACAATGAAAATAAATTAGAAGGGATAAATTAAAAAGCGATAAAGGAAAGCTATAAATGGCGGCTGCTTGAAGAATAGGACTCCTTGTCAATAGGAACACGAACTTCGCTTTGAAATCTTACTTTCAAGTGTGGGAGTAGAACTCCAAAAACAGGCACACTTTCTCTCTTGGTTCTTCTCCTTTTATAGGCTTGAGATGCTTGGGGACTAAGGAATGGACTTGGAAAGCAAGGATTAGATTTAGAAATATCATTTATTGCCTTTTATTGTAATTTATCTTTGGCAGCTTATCCCCTGATTCTTGTGGCAGATTTCCTCTAATTTACTCGAATTCATGCCTTATCGAGCATGTTATCCAATTTTAAAATTGCATGAGCACTTCCCTCATTTTCTTCAAAGTAAGCCCTATGGTCCTTGCTATCTATAGATAATTGTCAATCACATCTTTGTTGATTAAGGCATGAATCCCATGATTATTACAGTTTGTCTATTCTGTAATTTGATAGTTGGCATTAGCTTGTCATCCGATTCTTTCCTTATTGAGGATTTTGCATCTGATCTGCGATTTTTTCATCAATGTTTCTAGATCCGTATTTCTCTGATTTTCGCATCGCTTCACATTAATTGATTTTCGCAGCGGATATTTGTCCTTCGCAAATATTGTTTAGAAGATCCTGCGATGTACAACCTCCAAAACGTCCTGATGCGCATTTTGACCTTTCGCTTCTCCTTTGAATGAGATGCTAACCATGTTTCCAATTCCTGTAGATATAGCAATAAATTAGCGTAGCATGGAATCATTTAAGTACAAAAAGCATTCAACATTCAAATTTTACTCTAAAATGCGCTAATTTCCCCAGCTTTTTATATTTAAGCTCATAAATCATGCATGCATCGTATTTATATAAATTTCTCATCTTAATGTTATTCTAATTCTAAAATTCATTTAATTAATGCACAAATATCTTTAAAATATATTAAGATATTAGCCTAAATAATGTTATCTTTGAGAGCTATCACATTGTTACTATGATTGTGTTGTTGTTTGCTTTATGACATGCCTTACACTTAGGGGTTGGGCGATAACTTGATTAGATATCTTGAATAATGATTAAGGATTCTATGATTGTGACTTGTTCTAGGTTCAAGAGTCCTGACCTTGAGACCTTCTTGAGGGTGAGATACTCATTCGTAGACTAGTTGGTTTTACAGGCTGAGAGATAGGGAGTTAGCTTCAATGTTCATTAGGTATTGGCCATTGACGCAATACCAGTGGGACATCAAGACTAAGTGTGGCTTCTCAAGGAATACCCTAGAGAGCCCATGTGATGGAATCTAGAATGCGAGCTTCCAGGCCTCGAGTTGTTGGATTGACTTCCATTTTGCTAGGATTTGGTGCCTTGGTCAAGTAGACATTGACCAACCAAGTTAGACATCTCGCAGTTCGAGATCAATAATGCTAGATCATTCTTGGAAGTGATTATAGCAAGTTGGAGGCACTCTACGGAGGTTATGGTTCTCATGAAGTTTGAAGTGCATAGTTTGATTTGTTTGCCCCAAGGTGATGGTTTTTCTTTTATGCCAAAAGGTTCTTGTTGGTAACTCGAAGAAAGTGGTGAATTTTCGTTGCTGTTTGACTTGTGCCGTTGAGGAAAGAGAGCCTGAGTTCCTGAGCTTGTTGTTGTTGGTAACTTGTGAACTGATGTGTCCCTTTATTGTTTTAAATTTGTATTTGAATCTTGTGTAGAGCAGAATAAGAGTTCGTTGTGGGTAGTGTGTTGCAAGATAGAATGAAGCATTGTGCTGTCATTCTAAGTAGGTAGCATGTTGGAGTGGAAACTCAGAGCTATGTGGTTGATTCTTGCCTTTTGAGGACAAGTGGGTCATGTAAAACCATTGTGTTGATGTGTGTTTATCGTTGACCATTGATTAGCTAGATGTATGCTAGAGAGAAAGAGTGCTTAGTTCGTGCTCCGCCGAGGTGTGAGTATCTCTTAACTGACAGGTAGCTGCATTGTAGCTTGGCGTTGTTCAAGGATGGTTATTGCACAACCACGTCCCTTTTAGTGATCGACATAGAGGGATGCGATTTGGTTTCCCTTGAGAGTAAAGTTTGATTTTGCTTACAAGGTAAGGTTGTTTGTAGTTGTTCTAGTTGGTGAGCCGAGGTGGGTAATTCCAAGAGTGGTTGGATTCAGTAAAGTTTGGTTGTTTACCGCCCTTGTTGGTTATTGTATGGGTATCAGTGGCTTAGCAGCCTTTGTTAAGAGGGTTAAAAGATGTCAAATGCAAAACCATTATTAAGTTGTTGGAGGTGATCATTGAGTTCAGTATAGAGGGAGCACATATGTGGTAAGTTTTGGAATATCTTGTTGAGGATGAAGTTGAGTTGTTGCATGTATTGGTCTAGAGCAAGGAAGGCTCTAGGATTTGTTATTGAGTTGGAGTTTGTTGAGCCAGTTGCTAGAAGCTACATGATATCTTTGTCGTTGTCAGATGAGCCATTGCTAAGAGCCTTGTGGATGTTTAGTTGGGTGAGAAGCGCGCCGAATATCTCAGAAAAAAAAAAATTAAAGTAGATGATTATCTTGTTAAGTCTCCAACTGGTCATGTTAAGTGTGCTAGTTTCTGGCATACGTTGAGGTCCCAAAGTTTTGTTGTTCGTCAGATTGCTAGCAAGTGGTTGTTTTCTACAATGTAGTCTCCATGTTGTGAGATCGAAGATCATTTCGATTGTGAAGGTCGAGTTTGTTGTTCTTGTGGTAAAGTTGATCTCTTAGCTCCGTGGGTGGTCGGTAGTTGTCAAGTTGGTTAGTCTGCTTGGCTTAACGGCTGTGTTGTAGTTTTGTCGAGAGAGTGGTCACAACTTCAGCCAGTTTGAGGTTTGCCATGGAGAGCTCTAGCTCGAGCTGTGGAGTCTTGCCATCTATAATTTCTTCTGACTCGTGTCGTTGTACAAAAGATTGTAGGAGGCTAGTTGTTGTCGTGGCCAGCGCCTGTGAATGGCTAGTTGCTGTCTACCAACGTCAGATGGGTGGCCAGTTGTTTGACAAAGCATGTACGGTTATTTTATGTTGAGCATGCAAGGTGCATATCACGACCTATTGGTTCGATTGCTCGTTCTGGGAAGTGGAGTCCTTGAGGTTAGCCCTTGAAAAGTTTTATGTTTTGTTGGTAAGTGCTTCTATTTCTATGACCTGAGTTGTGGCTGGGGAATTAGTTTAGTGTTTCCAATAGTGGTTGTTGTTTCAGTTCGAGTTTGGGGTTAGAGACCCTGGATTGTGAGAATGGACAAGTTGTACTTTGCCTTAAGTCGTTGGGTGTTGTTCGAGTGGACTTAGCGTCACTCTTGTGTAGCCACCGTCACGTTTTGTAGTCAGGCTAAGATTTCTAGTGATGCTCGATCTCTTGAGGCTCCAAGTTAAGGAAAAAAAGGTGGTGAGATTCTGAGATACAGATGCAAGTACCTGGTGAGCCGCTAGCCACTTGGGACGAGTTCAAGGTGAAATTTTATGATATGTAATTTTTCAAACACTGACAAACTGGAGAAGATCACTTAGTCTACCACCCTTAAGCAAGGGAATGGTTCAGTGGTGAAGTACGATCTCAGGTTTAACGGTTTAAACCTTTGGTTTTATCAGTAGAGGGAGGCCCCGAGCAGTTTAGGTCAATCTTTGGCAGCCATGCCAGGTAAGCAATAGGATAGGGTGTTTGCAGTTACTCGTTGGGAGATTGACGAGGCAGTTGATTTAGATGCTGGTGTTAACCGTTCTTAGTTTTCATGTTTGATTTTTAGTTTATATGGTGTCACTTTTCATGATTGGGTTATCTTGTTGTTTTCATATTCGGTTAAATTTGAACTTGCTTGTTGTTTTGTTTTATTATGAATTACTATTATCGTACTTTTTGTTTACAATCGTTGTGTTTTTATGCTCATGTCGGAACCCTTATGGTTTATTGGTTGTGCTTAATCACTCTTAAGTTTGTTTTGGAGAATTTCGGAGCGTTTCTAACCTTAGACAACATTCGACGACGAAAGTTTTTTAAGGGGGGAATATTGTAACGCACTAAAATTTCCAAGTATTTTTAATTAGAAATTTATAGATTTAATTTAATTTGTTAATTGACAATTATTATTAACCAAATGAGTTCTTAAAATAATTCATTCCATAATATAAAAAGGACCCTAATTTAACTAAAGGGTTAGAATTATTTATATAGGTGGGACCTTGAGATTGTTAATAATAATATGGTATTTGGGAAATCCTTTCTTGAATTAATCATTCAATTATTTTATTTCCATAAATGTAGAATTTTAGAAAGAAGGATAGTTAAAGTGTTTTGTGTGATGAAGGGCGAGGTTAGAAAATAATTACCAATTGGTACTTGATAAATAAACCCATTGTTGAACACCTTTAATTAGTCTAATGTTTAATGGAAAGAGAAATCAATTTGGAAAGGAATATAATATAAATTACAAAGGAAATAACTTCCAAATATTGATTAAATGAATTTATAAATGGAGAGAGAAATTATTTATTTCTTTTAAATTTTTTAAGAATCGTCTCTTCCCCTTGACATGAAAAACCTCACCCCTGTTGAATTTTCAAACTCTTGTGCCCCAGTTTAGCTCGCCCAGTCTGCCGAAAAATCAACGATTGCCCTTCACCGCTCAAACCATTCCGTCACAGCCCATCGTTATGTCGATCGAAGCCTTCGTGGCTGCCACTCTTTCTGGAGATCCACCGCTTGCGCCACAGTAGGAGAGCAGTTGATGAGCCGCTCTCCACCACAACCTCATTGCTATTTTCTCGCTCATTGCCGCACGTGGATTCAGTCGTCGTAGAAGTTTTAGCACCACTGCCGCTCAAAGAGATCTCCGCCGCCTCTTTCCTTGAAATCGAATTGAGTAGTTGCTCAACCATGCTCTAATCGTGGGTGGATTTTGTTCCTTTTATTTATATAAATAATATGTAATATGAATTTATTTACTTAACAGTAGCTTCATATTTATATATAGCTATATAAAAGACAGTAGCTTATATAAAGTTATTTTTAAAACAAAAGCGTTATATATATATATATAAAAGTTAATACTTGGTTTTATTTTATAACCTAGTCAAAGGAATTATGGATTGAATTGCTACTCATTCTTTTTTTATCAGCTTTGACCTAGATTGTTTTCCGTACTTCGAGTCTAGATTAAGAGGCGTGCATAGCTGACGTCGGGTGTCGAAGTCTGATTTGGTATTTTGAAGTTCGGGATTCAATTGGACTTCTAAGAGTACAGATTGCTGATTTGACCAAGGTAAGGGCAATCTTCACTTAGTTTAAGACTTAAAATTATTAGTTAGCATACGATAATGTATGATGATTGACTGGAAGCACGGATGCTCAATTGTTTGTTTTGTCTGTTGTTGGATTGGATGTTTGCTGTTGGACTTGATCAAGGCGTAAACTGATAATTGATACATGTTATCCCATTAGGTAAACATGCATAGACATATTATCCAGAGTAACCTTAGGGGTCTTGTACCCATTATATTATTCAGGGGTTTAGTGCACAATATACTATTTAAGGGTTTCGTGCCCATTATATTATTCAGGGTTTTGGTGCCCATTATATTATTCAGGAGTTTAGTGCCCATTTTATTTATTCAAAGATTTAGTGCCCATTATATTATCTAGAGTTAATGCCCATTATATTATTCAGGGGTTAGTGCCCATTATTACTATCAGGGGTTTGTGCTCAATGATTGCTTAGGGGTTTTTATGTGATATTGATAAATCGTGTTATTGCTCTTATAAATGTGCTAACCGATTCTTGTAGGGATCCTTACTGAGTTTAAGACTCACCCTTTTCTCTTTGGTTTTCCACAGGTACTCATGAGCTGTACCGGATGGCTGATTGGAATTGAGACGATCATGGGATATGTCCTTCAATTATAGAGTCATAATTTAGGTTGAATCATTTTCTTTCCGCATGAACTGATTTGAGGCATGCTACTTTTAAATTCTGGACTTGCACATTTTTATAGGGACCTGTTGAATTGGTTTTCAAAACTTGGGATTGTTTTATGAGGTTCATTAAATGAACGTTTTTGTTTTTATCCATTTATTAAACACGTCTGGTTGTTACAATTTAGGCCCATGTATTTATAGTAGAAACCTAGATGGAGACCCTAGATCACAATTAGTTGGAAATGGAAAAAAATAGGATAAATAATACATAGAAAAATTGGAAGGGAAAAGAAAGAGGAAAAAGTGACGAAAGGAAGAGAAGCAGAGAATGTAAAAAAGAAATAAAAGAAGAAAAAAAGAAAATCAAGAGTTCTTAAAAGAAATTGAGATTGTGAAAGAGGATTTGACCACACATTAGAAGTAATGACAAACATCGGGATCTCAACAAATCAACAATTACTCATTCCTCATTTCATAGTAAGTATGATGGGAGTTCGATTTTTATTTCCTGATTTTTTTCTTCTTCTATATATCGTCAAATCATTTTTCTTCCTGGAATATTAATTTAGGGAAAATTTAGGTGATCTAAATTATTCATAATTGTATTATAATTTAAGTTTAGATTTATGATTATAATTTTAAATCATGAAGAAAGAATATAGTGGAATCGTGATTAGACCATAATCTACATTATGATTAAACTATGATTTTGGGAAGCATTCATAATTTAAATTATATTTTTTATGTTCACTTGAATTATAATATTGTTGTAAAATCATATGATTTGCCGTTTATTATTTGAATTGTGCTGCAATTTGAATTCAAAATTTTTTTGTCTAAATTATAATATTGTTGTAAAATCATATAGCTCTCATTGAATTGAAACCCCATATAACTTGATCGTTTGAGGCCCATTTTGTTGAGGATTCAAACACGTTCGATCAACCTTGCTACATCTGCTCCGCTCGCACTCTCAATATCTATTGCGATCAAAATCACAACCGTTATCATCTACAATACGGTATGGTTTTAAAAAATCTTCCCCTCAAGTCAAGAACCCTATTTTCGTGGGAATTTTTTTGCCACACAAGATTTTAGATTTTTTTTTTAAAAAAAATGATTTCTTTTTATTAAAATATGAAATTTTATTTTCTATTTTTCATTCCTGAACATAAAGGATGGATGGTGATTCTATTTTCTATTTTTTATTCCTACAATTAAGGGAAAGGGTGTGTTACGATTTTTAAGTTTCTTTTTTAATTAAAAAAATGGAGTTTTGTGAGGGGTATAATGGAGACAAAATTATTATCTCTCCCTTCAAATTTGATTTTGACATACATTTAAAGTTAAAAAAAAAAAAAAAAAAAAAAAAAACTTGATATTCTCTTGAATAGTTTCTCAAATGTAGACATTTATTATCCTTTCTCATATTAATATTTCTTTTTAATAAGGTATAAACCCTATAGAGATTATTTATTCAATGTATTTTTATTAATACACGATATTCACCATATTAATGAAACTTGGGTTTAAATATGTATAAAAACTATTTACAATAAATATGTAGTATTTTTCATTAATATCAATATTCCAGGTGTGTATTTATATAAATACATGGTATTTAATCCATGTGTGTATTTATAATAAATACATAATGTTTATTTTATGTGTGCATTTATATTAAATGTGAGATTATATTCTAGATGTGAATTTAAAAAAGAAATATTTATTTTATTTGTGTATTTATAATAAATACATGATCTTCGTTCCATAATTTACCATACGATTAACTCTATTTAAATACATGATATGCACTATCTTTGAAGAATTTCTTGATGTTCTTCAAAGTTGTTTCCATCACTCTGGTTCTAAATGTTTCTATTCCTTTGGTTTTCATCTTTGAATGTGTTATTGATTTAGAACTCTCAAACTTTTTGTATGAAACCTCCGCACATTTATATTATCATCAACATATTAGTCATTTTTATAGTTGAAAATCCTCCCACAAGTAGAGTTATGGTGGATATCGTCAAATGATTTTTCTTCATAGGATATTAAGTTAGGGCAAATTTTGGTGATCTAAATTATTCATAATTGTATTATAATTTGAGTTTCGATTTATGATTATAATTTTAAATTATGAAAAAAGAATATAGTGGAATCATGATTAGGTATAATCTAAATTGTGATTAAACTATGATTTTGGGAAGCATTCATAATTTAAATTATATTTTTTATGGTCACTTGAATTATAATATTGTTGTAAAATCATATGATTTGACATTTATTATTTGAATACTGCTGCAATTTGAATCCTCGGTTTTTTGTCTTAATTATAATGTTGTTGTAAAATCATGAGTCAAGCCACAATGTTTTTTATCCTATTATTATTATTATTATTATTATTGAGTTTTTTCTTTATTTTTCTTTACCTTTACTTTAATTTTACTATATTGTTATTGATTTATTATTATTGTTGTTGTTGTTTTTTTAATTATGACTTTTATTATTATCATGCATATTTCAAACACAAATCACGTATCTATATCCAAGCTTTACCCTATGATTGAAATTGAGAATGAAGTAGCGTCGACCTTCGATGGGATCTAATTGTTCCCGTGCAGGGACACGAAATATTTTTGCTCGAGTTAACTAATTAGCTATTTTTAAACTTTTGAGTTAATTTGGGGAGCCTTTATCTTTTTAGGATTAGAGTTATACCATTGCTGCATTGTTTGTCTCATATTAGTTTGTTATCATTTCCTCGAACAAGATATATTTTTTTAATATATGTAAAAAGTTTTTTTTTTTTTTCAAAGGATGACATTCTCAAAAGTTTTTTTTCTTTTAAAAATAGAAGTTTTCAATTACTTAGATCAAATGAATCTACTCTCAGGGTTTGTAGTTTTGTTTTCCTTTTAAAAACTAGGCTTTAGATATGAAGATAGGATTTGCATCCTCATTTTCGTTTAAATCTTGCATCAACAACATGTAGATAATCTACCATCATCTAATTTATCATCTCTTTGTTGTGCTCAAGTTATTCATAATGAATTGGAAAAACTAAAAGTCATCTAGGAAGGCCTGACACTTGAGGGAAGATACAATTTCACAATCAAATATGGAAATATAGCAGATCTAATGTATATTCCAGTCAACCATTTTGCCATCAGGGCTTTGGTGGATTGTTGGAACCCCATTTACAAATGTTTTACGCTCTAAAACATTGACCTAGTACCCACTATTGAGGAATATTAGACGTTAATAGGTTTTCAAGAAACGCAAGAGATATCATTTATTGTTTCAACCCGAAACTTGCAGCAAAAATAACTTTATCAAATATCTTGAATATTCTGGCATCTGAACTTCAAAAATACGTGGAAATAAAAGGAGTTTATGAGTTTGCATCAGTAGATTACTTTATCAACCTTGTTAATCGTCATATTTCAAAAGAGAAAGGTATGACTCTCCTAGCATTGTGTGTGTATAGGACAATTTTGTTTCTAGAGCTAAAGGGTATATTGATAGTCGAGTTGTGAAGCTATTCATTAGTATAGAACAATGTGTGGACCCAACTATTCCCATCCTTGCGAAAACTTGTAGAGCTCTAAATTATTGTCGAGTTAAGGAAGGTGGTAAGTTAAGATGTTGTGCCTCTTTGCTTTATATATGGATGCACATTCACTTTAGATTTCCAGAAGAGTTCAAATGTCCAAAGATCAATTTCAATAGATCTTGGAATATAGCTAAGAACCCAATTTCAGAGTTCGATACTACCAAATGGGACTCAAAATTTCCTAAAGAGAATGAATGAGATTATTTCTTCAGCCAAGTGAAGCTGGAAAGTACAATCTAGAAACAGCATTGGATGCCTCTTAAAGCCATGATGTACCGATGCGGTAAATTTCATACAGTCCCATTATTGGGTCTATGGGGGTAGCACATTATGTACCTTTGTTAGTTCCTAGACAAATTTGGCACAATCAATTCATACCACCAACACTTGACCTTGATAAATTGTAATTCTCCTATGATGATAATGACTTTTATGAAAGAAAGCGTCACATACTAGCTTCTTGGAAGGTTGTTAGAAAAAATAGCAGTAATGATCATTATAGAGGAGGTATGTGAGAATATTTACGCTGACATTCGAACAGAAAGGAAAATGTAAAGATGGATGTTAACAATGAGGATGAAATGAAGGGTTTTAGCCAAATATTTCCAAGAAAACCTAGCAGATGAGCATGGAGCACGAAAGAAGAAATCAGATCTTTGAAAAATTGCAGAACGAGTTTAACCAAAGGACATAAAAGGCCTCTCCAGCTAACAAAAAATCCAAGAGAAGACAAAAAAGAAAAGGTCGATAGAGGAATAGAAAAGAAGAATATAGGTCTGCTTAAAGAAAACCATACCCCCAAAACTCAAAACGCAAGGTTGTTGGAAAAAACTCGAAATCAAGAGGAAGAATCTTCGAAGCTCTTTGTTGAAATGGACAAAATTATAGTTGAGCAAAAGTCACAACTTGCTGAATTTGATGATGCCAACACTTTGTTACGTCAATCTCTAGACATAGTTCATACAAGAATGAAAAAGCAACTGAAGGAACATATGATTCAGGAAAATTATGCAAGATCAATCGAACGTCAGCTTTAGGAATATCAAAGAGCGAATGATCAATTGTCATATAATTACAACCAGTTGGAAAAGAAATATATGACATTGAAAAGAGATTACGATCATGTGAAGGATGACTTGCAAGGAACTTTAAATAAAGTTAATGAGATAACAGATACTTTTAGAGTAATGGCTAGACGAGCTCGAGGCTTTTATCATGGGCTAGAGATCTTCGTGGCACTACTTCACCCATGACCTAAAATGCTGATGAGTTGTAGGAGTTCTTGTGGACATTTCATAGAGACTTGTAATACTTTGACAATTTCTATTAAATATTGTTTTTTTTCTACTACTTTCTTTTATTCTCATGTTGACGTGTACCTTCTTTATTTAACTAAAAAAGCAATAAAGTTTCATTTATTTTTCTTTATGCTGTTTTTTTTTATAATGTTGATCATATCATTCTAAAAATTTTTTTAATTAAAAATAGAATAACCATAAAATAGTTCGATCACCCCGTATACCATGAACTCATGTCACAAGATATAGAAAAAGAATCATGGAAGAACAAAGCGTTGAAATAAAGAAATAAAGGAAAGATATAGAAGAGATGAACGCTATCCTTATCATTTTAGAAAAGGAAAAAATGGTATTAGATATTGCGCAGTCTAGCAAGCCAGTAATGATAATATAAGGCTCAACCATCAACCTCGCAGAAAGCAGATAATTATTGCCATAATATATGACATATAGTCCCATGTTTAATGTTCCACCTAAACAAATGCACTTTCTATTTCCCAATAGTAGAACATACTCCCACAAATGACCAAGCAGAGGTCCCGACCTCTAAAGAGGGACCATCACGGGTAACTATTAATGTTTCTGATCTTAATGACCCAATGGTAAGAAATAAGTTGATTGGGGGTGAAAAGGCTTCATTCAATAAAAAATTATAGGTGTTGGAAAAAAAGTTGAGAGCAGTTGAAGGTAGTGATGTATTTGAAAACATCGATGCTACACAACTGTGTCTAGTACCTGATGTCGTCCTGCTAATAAAATTTAAAGTGCTTGAGTTTGAAAAGTATGATGGGATGTCATGCCCTTAGAGTCATATTATAATGTACTACAGAAAGATGGCAGCATATGACAACAATGATAAATTGCTTATACATTATTTTCAAGATAGCTTATCAGTCCCAGCTTCTCGTTGGTACATGCATTTTGATGTTGTTCATGTTTGTACATGGAGAATTCTGGCAGACTCTTTTCTCAAATAGTACAAACATAATATAGATATGACTTTTGATAGATTAGATCTATAGAGAATGGAAAAGAAGAGCATTAAGGGTCTTAAGGAATATGCCCAAAGGTGGAGGGACATGACAGCTCAGGTTCATCCTCCGTTAACTGATAGAGAACTATATGCTATTTTAATAAATACCCTTAAATCTTCATTTTATGATCATATGATAGGGAGTGCTTTAAATAATTTCTCTAACATCATGAAAATCGGGGAAAGAATTGAGTATGAGATAAACATGGTAGAATTGTTCAAACTCAAGAGCCATCGACAATTAAAAAGGGGTATTTTCTAAAAAAGAAGGTAGAAAAGGTACATATGGCAGAGAAAGCAAATGGGTCATCTCAACGACCTCAGCAGTGGGCACCACAACAACCCTTGGGTTATTATCCATCCTCAAATTGGTATTATCCATTTCAGGTGAATAATACATCTATCCAATATGCTACTTACATAAATCAAGGTCCAAGACCTAAAATGAATCAAGGCTTTCAGGCTCAAAAGCAGGAACAAACCAATGTTCCTAAATTGTAAGGCAATAGAACCACGAATAAACCTCAATTTGATTCGATCCCCATGACGTATACTGAACTTGTACCTCAATTAATACAGAATCATCAGTTGACACCAAAACCTATGCCACCAATTCAACCACCATGCGGGGGTCATCGTACATTCGATTGAAAACTAAACTACATTGAAGTATAAAGTTCAAGACCTTATTAAGTTGGGATCGTTAAGCTTTAAAAAGGGAGATGAGCCTAATGTCAATAATCTTTTAACGAATCATCAGATGAACGCAATAGATTGTCTAAATATTGGCAATAGAAAGAAGGTAACGGATGTCATGACTCCTATGAAGTAACTTTTTGACATTCTTCTAGTTAACGAATACACCTTGGCAAAATCGTTGGATCAATGTTCTCAGTTTCATGAGAAGATCTAAGAGTTAATGGATGCAAAGCTTCTTACAGTTTTGCAAGCCTCTCACTTCACCACAAATAACAAAATATGTACAGTGGAGTAGCAGTTGTTGAAAAGAGTTTGAATTCATTTATGAAACCAAATTCTTTAATAATAGTTTACCATTATAAGCATGTTATACTTAGTAATGGCCCAAAACCAATCACTATCCATGTGCCAGCACCTTTAAAATATAAAAGTTCAAAAGCAGTACCTTGGAGTTATGAGTACAAGGTGTCTATTAATACAGAAACTCCATCGCTTCCAATTACAATACCACTGGAGTATGAGGCTTAACACAAAGTGGGAGATGTTATACCTCTAATCAATTGGTGAAACATGTTGAAAGTAAAGGGAAAGAACATAAGTTTGATGCTGAAACCAGTACACCCACTAAAAATAAACTCAAGAAATTGAACAGTGATGTGAAGACTAGTTCGCCGATATGTGAAGAAGATGCTCAAGAGTTTTCTAGATTGGTTTAGCAAAGCGAGTACAAAATTGTTGATCAATTAGCTCAAACACTAGCAAAATTTTTGATATTATCTTTATTATTATCTTCAAAAGCACACTGAAATCTAATACAAGAGGCATTGAATCAAGCATATGTTTCTAAAGACATCACGTCATAAAGCCTAGACAATATTGTCGGAAATATAACTACATACAATCCTATAACAATCACTGATGATGAAATACCTCTTGAAGGCACATGACATACAAAAACACTCCATATTTCAGTAAAGTGCAAAGACTTCTTGATAGAAAAAGTTTTAGTTGACAACGGGTCCTCTTTAAACATAGTGACAAAGTCCACATTACCAATTACCTGTTGATATATCTCACATGAAGCCTAGTGCAGTAATAGCGAGATCTTTTGATGGAGCACGCAGTCAAGTTATTAGAGATATACAAATTCCAATACAAGTAGGTCCTTGCACTTTTGAAGTAGCTTTTCAAGTTATGGATATTAACTCTACCTATAGTTTACTACTGATACGACCTTGGATACGTTCAGTTGAAGTTATACCATCATCACTATGCCAAAAGCTTAAATTTGTGATTGGTAGTAGTTTAGTGATTGTATCTATCCAAGATGACATTTTGGTGTCAAGACCATCATCAATGCCTTATATTGAAGCTGCAGAAGAAAATTTTGAGTCATCTTTTCAGACTTTTGAGATTGCAAGGAAGGTAACATAGTGACAAAGACCACAACCTTACATGGAGAATTTTTAAAAAAAATACAAATACTCTTGTCAAGGAAGGTGACAAGTGTTTAGACAAAATTTTGAGTCTAACAAGCAATATGGAAGGATTTGGGCTTGGATACAAATCGAGCAAAGCAGATATGATCAGAGTGAAGAGACAAAGAAAGGAAAACCGATTAGCAAGCCTTGAAAATCAAAAGCCAAAATACCAAGAAAAAATTATTCTGCCTCTATATCACTCTTCTAGAAGGCTGTAGAGATTTTTCAATTGAATTTGTGTTTGAAAAAGAAGGAAAAGGCTTGTGAATTTACCCATGTTCGAAGACTTTAACCTTGAAAACTAGAGTGTTATTGAAATACCATCATTTTCTGTTAAGATGTCAAAGTAAATGTCAAAATTTATTTTTTTTAATAATTTAAGTTTTATCTTACTCAATTTTCTTTTTCTTTTTTTTTTCAAAAAAAAAAGTTATGTTTCTTTCAATCGATTTCTTTATTTTGTCTTCTTTCTCAATTCATTTGTCATAAATTCAGCAAAACTTCCTATTAATGAAATTTCCTTTTCACATTGCATTCTACATTCAGTCAAAAAATTCATTTATTTTATTTTCTTATTTTCTTCTTTTTCTCTCTATCTCCAAATAAACTTATCTACGTCTTAAACGGTAATATTGAGGTAGAACACATAAATAATTTCTAATATAAACTTGAAACTCCTATATACAATGTCGGGTTCGATGAAAACATGGGTGAGAAAGAAGGAGGATTCAGAGCCCTCATCTGGATTACTAAGAATGATTGAGTAAGATGAAAAAATATTGGGCCCTCATAAAGAGTGAACCCAGAATTGGCACTAACATATCAGTTGAAACTTGTCAAAATTTAATTGATTTGCTATTAGAGTATAGTGATGTTTTCGCTTAGTCTTATCAAGACATGTTCAGACTTGATACAGACATTGTCGTTCATCGTTTGCCACTGAAGTTTGATTACAAACCTGTGAGAGAAAAGTTACGCAAAATGAAGCTGGATATGTTAATCAATATAAAAGACGAGGTTCATAAGCAAATTGATGCAAGATTTTTAACAATATCAAATTATCCAAGTTGGGTAGCCAACATTTTTCTTATGCCGAAAAACAATGGTGAAGTCAGAATTTGTGTGGATTATAGAGATTTAAATCGAGCCCATCCTAAAGATAATTTTTTGCTTCCTCATATTGATATACTTGTAGATAATACAACTAGTTACATCTGGTTTTTCTACATGTTCTTTCATGGATAGGTTTTTAGGCTATAATCAAACCAAAATAGCGACTGAACATAGAGAAAAGACTACTTTCATCACATTGTGGCAAACATTCTACTATAAAGTTATGTCATTTGGTCTATTGAATGTCGATGCAACCTATCAACGTGTCATGGTCACCTTCTTCCATTACTTAATGCACAAAGAAATTGAAGTCTATGTAGATGGCAGGATTGTTAAGTTAAAGATTGAAGATGAACATCCATCTGCTCTTCGCAAGTTGTTTAATGAATTGAGGAAAATCAAGTTGAAGCTCAACCCAAAAAAATGCATATTTGGGGCAACATAAGGGAAGTTGCTTGGATTCCTGGTTAGTCAGGAAGGCATCAAAGTTGATCTAGACAAAGTTAAGACAATTTTAGAAATGCCACCTCCACGAACTCATAAATTAGTTAGAGGATTTATGGGTTGAATAAACTGCATTACAAGGTTTATATCACAATTGACATTAACGTGTGAACCTATATTTAAATTGCTTTGTAAGAACAATAATTGAATTTGGAATGAAAATTTTCAAGTTGCATTTGATAAAATCAAGCAATATCTAAAGAGCCCACCGATCCTTATACCACCGATTTTAGGACATCCTCTCATTTTGTACTTAACAATGAATGACAAAGCAATGGGCTGCATACTGGGTCAACACAGTGATTCTGGAAAAAAAGAGTGGGCTATATATTATCTTAGCAAGAAAGTTATTAGTTGTGAGATCAATTACTCTCCAATGGGAAAAACTTATTGTGCTTTAACTTGAGTTGCACGTTGTTTAAGACAGTATAATGTTATATCATATGACATGGCTAATTCAAGCACGTCTTCAAAAAACCATCTTTGATAGGACGCGTTACAAGATGTTAAGTTCTACTATCTGAATATGGTATCACGTATGTTACTCAAAAAAATGAAAGGAAGTGTGTTGGCTAATTATCTAGCACAACAACCCATAAATGATTATGGACTGATGAATTTTGAATTTCCAGACGAGCATATAATCAACCTATCTACTGAGATAGGAGAGCAAGACAAGGAGACATGGACTACAATTTTTTATGGGGCCTCAAATGAGTTTGGGCATGGAATAGGCACAATTCTAGTAACCTAAAAAAACGAATTGTTTTCCCTAACTGCCAAACTATGTTTTGATTGTACCCATAACATGGCTGAGTACGACGCATGTTCAATGGGGATTGAAGCTGCAATTAGTATGAAAATCAGAAAACTTAAAGTTTTGGGAGACTCTATGTTGGTAATTCATTAGCTAAGAGGAGAATGGGAGACTAGAGATTCAAAGTTGTTGCCTTACAAACAATCATAACAAGTTTACCACTACAAGAAAAATGATGTTAGCCGATGGTTTATTTACCGTTGGGCACAAAACGTCGAACAAAATTAGGTTGTTCGAGGGTTTTAAGACCGTCGGACAAAGTACAATTTAGGCGACGATTATCTTTAAACGTCGGATAAACTATTTTTTATAAATTTTTATCTAACTTTTAACTGACAGTTTTTCACACCATCGGACAATACTTCATAAAACGTCGGCCAATATTTTAAATTTCCCTCTAAAATAAAAATTAGGCGCATTTCGTAATAGATTAACCGACGGTTTTAAAAACCGTCGGATAAGGTTATAAAAACTATCGGCAAAGCCCCTGTTAAGAACATAATCGTTTTTTTTTTCCTTCATTCTCCCTTTTCCCCTCCGATTCTCCCTTTTCCTATTCTCTCTTTTCCGTTTACACTGCCGCTGTTGAATATCTGCCGCTGCCGTTAAAGGTTCTACCTTCTCCGTTGCCACCGCCATCCTCGTAGTTCTCCCTTCTCTACCTTCAATTTCACAAATCAACATTTTAGGTTTGAAATCCTCTTTAAATCATCTCTACCTTCAATTTCACAAATCAATATTTTGTGTTTTTCATTTTTAACAAATTTGTATATGTTTTTTGAAGGCTGATTTTATTTTTGTATATGTAATCTCAATTATATTTATTGGAATTAGGTCAAATACGCATTTAATTTTGTGGTGTTTATTGGAATTAGGTCAAATGCTGGGACTGATTTCGTTTAGATCTCTTTCCTTTTTAAAAATTTTTTTTTTTGTATCTGATCGGTTGTTGTCTCATTTTTTTTTTTATTGTTTGGATTAATCTCTGTTCCAAGATTCTATATCTTTTATCTATCTCTGCAGCTGGGGTTGATTTGTGATTGTGTTGTTTTGTAATTTTGTGAATTTTTTTGTTGCTTGAATGAAGAATTGGATCGAAGAAATGATAAAGGAATGACAATGTAATTGACCTTTTTCTTGATCACGTTTGATTTGTTTATTTCTTTTTAGAATATGGATTTTTGTTTGATCGCCATTGAGTATGTCGATCGTTGCTACATAAGCACAACAAGTGTTTTATATAAGCGATCCAAAGTACGGTTGCAATTGGTAGGTAGTGCAATTAGTACCGAATAAAAAATAATAGGATGTGCCTGAAGTGGAGGAGCAAGAGGATGAAGAACTTGATGAAATACAACTAGAAGGTCGAACAACTGTCGATGAGTGTATAGAAGAAAGCATATTACATAGGATTGATGTCGAACCAGTCATAGTTGATTTAACACTGAATAAGAGACAGTCATCAAATAATTTAGACGATTTCATCAACGACCATGAGATCCAAGATGACCGAGAAACATTTTTTGAGAGCCTTCCATTTAATGATTGTTATTCAGACTAATTAGTATAGTTAATTACTTATGGACTTCATTAGCTCGATTCCTGATTTCATATAATAAATGTTTATATATTTTTTGCAATGTAGTCATGCCTGCAAATTTGTCGAGGATGTCTAGCACATTCTTTGATGAGACCGCTGATGATGAGGATGTTCCTGTGACTATGCCTTCTGAGGAGACCCAGACATCAAGTATGATTTCATTTATTTTGTTCATTCACACATTTTTTTTATTGGTTTCTAACATTTAATCACGTGCAGGTAGTAGTACATCTAGACCTCGACGCAGTCGAGGTATTTCAACAGGCGCTGAGTTGGAGAGGAACGTAACTATTCACGGCCTTGTCAGAGTCTAATTTAGTCAGGAGTACGGAAAAGCTATTGGACCAACTGCAAACAGGTTGAGTACGCAGATCGGGGTGCTTATGGGAGGGTCTTTTCCTTAGACTCTCAATAAATGGAAAGAAGACATTACAGAATTGAAGAACTTAGTGAAACAGAGACTCCTGGTATGTTTAAAAACACATAGTTCGTATTTTAGTCACTATTTTGTTGTATTAATCTATACATTCCTATTTCACAGTCACACTTCGACCTAGACCTTAGTAATCCTAAGGTCAACGTCATATAGAGGACGTGATGCAATCCAAGATGAAGGAGTACAGATGCACGTTGCATAAACATTACAAGTAAGTAACACATTAACTTATACTTATGTTGTTTCATTTTAATGCATAATAACTAATCATACATTATCATATTTTTAGGAGTCTGGATCCTGCGATTCGACGATCGAACCCACATACTTTCGTAACAGATCTAGCTGACTGGGAATATTTGTGCAATAAATGGGAGGATGTGAATTACAAATTCAAGTCAAAGAAGGCTGAAGAGAGTAGATCACAGGTTCAAGACCATCACGTAGCATGGAGTAATTCTTTCTTGGCTATACTGGAATAGGTAATACTTCATTGTGTAATACTTTATTGCGAACGATTCGTACAATATACTAACGACTTTATTTTATGTCGCTAGAGAAAGAAGGATGGGCAGGTCATGGGGTACATTGACCTATTTAAAGAAACTCACTACAAGGATGGCTGATGGGTCTACAAGAAATCAGAGGAAGCTTATGTAAGTATGTTGGTTTTTCTTTTTTCATTTAAAGTTTATCCCGATACTAATGTATGTTTGATTTTTGTACAGAAACAAATGATGGAGATTAAAACAACGGCGATTGCCGCTGGACTACTATACGACGAGTTAGAGATCACCGACAGAATTTTAGGTATTAGGACAGATAGCATAAAGGGCTAGGATGGGTTCCTTATGAGTTCCAGTCTACTGTGAGAGGTAAGAAGGCATCCTCATCAAGTTCGAGTGCTAGTGAATCTGTTTCTTCTCAGCGTGAGTTACAGCTTGAAGTAGAGGTCTAGACGTTCAAGACACAGTTGGATTTTGAAAGAGTGCAGAGGACGAAATTAGCAGAAGAACTCGCCTTGACTCACGAGGAATTAGTAAAGTCTCGAGAGGAATCTCGCGAAGGCATGAACGAGCTTCGAGAGATGATGGAGTCGTTGAAGAGATCAAGGACGTGACGTTACACTTAGGTAAGTAATTAAAACTCTATATTTATGCATATTTTATGTGGATTGTGGCCATCCTGCAGCAAAGGTAGCCAGAATGTAGACTATATATGAATTTTATGGTTAAAACAGGTGTAAATTTTTTTCGGTTAGTCATGGGGTGATGTTATGCTGCCGAAATTTCAAATTTCAAATTTCGAAATTTCTTTTATAAGTATAATTTCTTTTAAGTTTTATTAGCTAACTCATGGTTCATTTCATTTTTGCAGATGACGAACGAACTGTGGTTGAGGACAAGGAAGCTACAACGTCTCGTTTACCTTTTTTTTTTTTAGAACATTGGTTTTTGGTTTTGTGGTTGTAGTCTGACATGCGAACATTGGTTTTTCTTAGAACTTTGTATTTTTTATAAGGTTGTTATAAATTTTACAATTTTTATTCCATGTGATTTAGTTTACTTTTAAATTGGTTTTGTGGTTGAATGTAATAATTCATATGTGTACACAAAAAGAAAGCTAAATAAATAATTAAAAAAAAATCAAAATAAACAACCTTTTCCGACGTTTTATTGAAACATAGGTTAAAATATAACTTAACCAACGGTGCAAAATCGTCGGACAAAAAGACCTTAACCGAAGGTTTCTAGAACATCGGCTAAGGTCCGTTGTCCGACGATTGGGAAAATCGTCGTATAACATTCGAATTGACGACGGTGTTACAAAAATGTCGGCTAAGGCTCTTCTGATGAGGCATTGCCAACCGTTTTGGCGACGGTTCATTTATCGTCACCTAAGGCTTAGGCGACGTTATTAACAGTCGACACCCTTTCCTTGTAGTGTACCTTGGAAATTTGAACATATTACATTTGGCTATTTACCGAGGGAGAATAATCAAATAGCAGAGGCTCAAGCTATTCTAGCAGTTATGTTTAGCATTAACCTAAACGAAGAGGGGAACCCAATTAAAATTGAGAAACGAGACTCCCTAGCCTCTTGTATGAATATTGAAGAAGAACCAGACAGTTAACTATGGTTTCAAGATATCAAACAATATCTAGAAAGCAGAGAGTATCCTCTTAATGCATCCATGAACGACAAACATACCCTCAGATGTTTGGCAATGAAATTTTATCTAAATGGAGACACACTTTATAAAAGAAACCATGACATGGTCTTTTACGATCTATAGATGTCATTGAGGCTAATCATATTATAAAAGAAATTCATGAAGAAATTTGTGGAACACACATAAATGGACATTTGATGTCTAGACAAATCTCAAGGCTGGGCTACTATTGGTTGACCATGGAAATAGATTGCATAGAGAATGTCACAAATGCTAGATCTATGTAGATAAAGTTCATGTTCTCTCGTCTGAAATACATGTTTTAATAGCTCTCTGGCCTTTCTCCATGTGGGGAATGAATGTTATAGACTCTATTGATCCTGAAGCTTCAAATGGACATCGATTCATCCTGGTAGCTATAGATTACTTTACTAAATGGGTTGAAGCAGCCTCCTATCATGAAGTGACAAAGGGAGTTTGTGATAATGTATATCAAGAAGGAAATTATTTGTAAATACGGTCTACTTGAGAAAATAATTTCTGTCAACAATAGAAATTTGAACAATAAAATAATGAGTGAGTTATGTGAGCAATATAAGATCAAACATCTCAACTCAACTCCTTATAAGCCGAAAATGAATGGTGCAATCGAAGCACCTAACTATATAAAGAGAATATTGAAAAAATATCAGTAACATATCGAGACTGGCATGAGATGCTTCCTTTCACTTAACATGGAAATAGTACATCTGTTCGTACTTCAAGTGGGATAATACATTTCTCTCTGGTATATGGTATGGAAGCCGTCTTCCCAAATGAAGTAGAGATTCCATCATTAAAGGTTCTGATGGAAGCTAAACTAGAAGAAGCTGAATGGATCCAACGAAGCTACGAGCAACTTAATTTCATAAAGGAAAAGAAGATTACAACATTGAGAAAAGACCAACTTTATCAAAGGAGGATAATGAAATTCTATTACAAGAAAGTTTGTCCCAAGGTGTTTAGACAAGGGGATCTTGTGCTTAAAAGGATCATTCCTCCCCAAAAAGATCATAGTGATAAATGAACACCAAACTATGAAAGACCATATATGGAAAAGAAAGCTTTTCCTAGAGGGGCTTTAGTGCTGACTAATATGTATGGTCCGGAATTATCAAATCTCGTCAATTCAGATTATGTCAGAAAATATTATGCATGAGTTCCTCATCTATTTTTTTCAAAAGATCAGACAAAGTTGCGGGAAAATTAACAAATATGAGGAAAGCCTACATTTGAATTTCAGTGTTTGTTTAAGATGTTGTCCAGACTTATATCAATTTTTTTCCCTCTCTCATTGATTTGTCACAACCTTAAAGCCTTAATTGTTGGCTATTCATTGCAATAAAATTCTTGTCAGTAAAATTCGTTGCTTGGATAACATATTTGCTTTATTATCATTACAACTACTAAATAAATTTACATAACTACGATTTCTAAAGCAATGATGTTGGGCTTAATACACTTCATTAAAAACAGTTCAAGGTGTTTGGGCTAAAAGAAATTTAACGATGAAGAAATTTAATGAGGAAGTATTCAGTTTCAAGAAAGGACATCAAATAAAGACAATGTTTCTCTTCCCGTTAGAGCATAAAAACATTTTTGTTAAGTCCAAATGAGGCAAATCATTGTTAACTGAACAAAATAACGCGCTCAAAACTGGGCAAAACAAAATGC
This sequence comes from Sechiopsis laciniata, assembly GCA_037833695.1. NCBI lineage: Eukaryota > Viridiplantae > Streptophyta > Magnoliopsida > Cucurbitales > Cucurbitaceae > Sechiopsis > Sechiopsis laciniata. The sequence goes on along the minus strand of JBBMKA010004199.1, from coordinate 16,065 downwards.
TCTCGACTGGGCAAAGCAATTGATTCTCAGGCAAAACAAAACGCTTTCAACAGGGCAAATCAATTGATTCTCAAGCAGAGCAAAATGCTCTCGACTGGACAAAGCAATGGTAGTAGGAATAAGACAATATTCCGTAGAGGGTATAATTGGTTGAACTGCTTTGAATTGAATTAACCAATTCATAAATCATTATACTTATTGAAATAAAGAAGAAGCAATGCACAAAGATTAAGCTATTTTGGGCTATTTTGTTTTTTTTTTAATCTTAAAAAAAATATTTTCACTAGTGTTCATATGACAGGCATTTGCATTTCATGCATTCATATTCTACTAATTTCTTTTTTAAAAATTAAAAATAAAATTTCAAAATACTTTATCTTTTCATTTTTTATCATTTTATTTATTCTTTTTTTTTAAGAAAAAAATAAATGGGGCAAACTGTAGATACCATATTTTGATATTTTATTATTATTTTTTTTTTCTTTTGTGGAAAAGATCATTTAAAATAGAAAATAGAATTTAAAAAAAAGAAAAAAGAAAAAGGGTAGGAAATCAACGATAAATTCTTCAATTTTCTTATTCTTCCTATTCTTCCTCCTCACCCTCCTCCATTAACCCATTTTTCCTCAAATATCTGACCCAAAATCATCTATTTTTGCCACCCTTCCTAGTATAAATAGAGGGACTGACATTTGGTTTGAAAGGAAAAAAAGGGGAGAATGAATACCGAGAAAGAAAGAGAAAGGGAAAAGATCGAAGAAAAAGAGTAGAAAGGAAGAGAAGCAGAGAGTGTAAGAAAGAAATAGAGAGAAAAAACAGTAAAGCAAAAGATTTTAAAAAAATTTAGTGTGAAAGGAGATTTGGCTACACCTCAGAAGTAAAGACAAACATTGGGATCTCAACAAAACAACAATCACTCCTTCCTCATTTCACACTAAATAAGGTGGGTGTTTAATTTTTATTTTCTGCTTTTTTCTTCTCTGTATAATACTATATATATATGGATATACCATCAAATCTTTTTTTCATGGGATATTAAGTTGAGGCAAATCTTGGTGATCTAAATTATTCTTAATTTTATAGTAATTTGAGTTTAGATTTATGATTATAATTTTAAATTATGAAAAAAGAATATAGTGGAATCATGATTACGCCATAATTTTGTGATTAAACTATGATTTTGAGAAGCATTCATAATTTAAATTTTTTTTTTTTTTTATGGTCACTTGAAATATAATATTGTTGTAAAATTGTATGATTTGACGTTTATTATTTGAATCTTGGTGCAATTTGAATTCTGAATTTTTTTGTTTGATTTCGTTTATAGTTTATGATCTATCTATAGCGTTAATTATAGTTTTCGTTTTCGTTAGATGTAAATTATAGGTTTCGTTAGATCTAAATTATAATTTATCTATTGCAATTTTTAATTATGATGAAATTTTTGTCGACTTCAATTTATCTTTCAATTGTAGTTGGAATTATAATCAATTTTGAATCATTAATCAACATGCTTATGAATATCAATGTTATGCAGTCAAATGTCAATTATGTTTTCAATTTCAATTTTCTCATTACATATTAATTTAATTTTGAATCTTACTCTCACATGACTTAATTTTGAATTGTACATATCATATTTATTTGGTTGTCAATTTAGTCATAATTGTATGTTTATTTAAAGAATTCTTGTCCAATTTTAACATGCAATTTAACTTTCAATAGACTAGAAATTGTTTGTTTGATTTCAATTGTTGATGATTGATATTCAATTGGACATGTATGTATATATATATTTTTTGAAAATTTACATTTTTTTTCATTTTTTTCAAGCAACAAATGAAAAATGATTCTTTTTTATTTTTATTTTCTTTCTTAAATGAAATTTGGACAAATGGAATTCTCTTAGACAATTTTGTTTAACGCTTACATTTTTAAGTATATATAATAGAGAACACCCCTACCTATGTTTTATGGTTATATATTTTTCGTTTTTCTTAAATTTTCAATTTTTATAACTTTGTTTTTATTTTTTTTCCAGCAACTTTTTTTTTTCTCTCAATTTCATTTGATTCATTTTTTTACAAAATTTGATGATTTTATTTTATTTTTCAAATATTTAATGATATATTTTTATTTTTTTATTATCATTATTATTATTACTAGAAAATTTTAATGTGCATGGCACGTGTATGTTTTTTTTTATTATTAAAAATTTATTAATAAGGAATAAACAATCAATTAATTAATCAAGAAACAACAATTACTGGATAGATAATAAAAGTAGATAAATAACATTATATTAAATGAGTATTTCGTATACAATATTTTTTGTTACATTTCCAACCTTTGAATTTAACAAAAGTTTAGTATTTTTCATAGAGGTTCCTCTTGAAAGTGCAACATTTCCAACATGTTGTATTGTTTGTCTTTGTGCTTTGTTAATGGTCATCGCAAAACTTAGCCATACTGGAAATTGTTTTCTAGTGAATTTGAACGGATACCCTTCATTATTTGCAGGACTTAAAGGTATACGTGGTATAAAGACTTGCTTACCAACATGTTGTCCCATCGTTATTTCAGCATAAATCAAATGTTTTTCAAGGTCTTGACAAACCATTCTTGTCCCATTGCAAAGACAATTTGATGGGTCTAAATTTCTGAGAAGCATAATTGGACAATTTTTCTTCAAAATCAATTTGTGGGGTGGAAGATCATTTGGTAATAAGGAATTTAAGAATTCTTGTTGGTAGTAATTATTTGTATCATCAACATCATAATTCATGAATTCTTTGGCTTTTCCAGGAAAGATGTCGATCATTTTTTCATTGATATGATCAACATTTTCATTTGTACTTTAGAGGATTGCTCTTTGTGTTACATATTTAAATGAACTGGCATTGTTAGCTAAATTTGAAAAAACAAAATGAATCAAATCTAGCTCTACAGTACTTTCATCATTATTTTTTATTACAATGTCTTCTAGAATGCAAACAAAATCTTCTTTAACCGTTGTTTCAGTCCCTTTCCAATCTTTAGTAAATACTCTGCAAATTTCTTGTCTTCTCGAGCTCTCATATTCTTTGGTAGTTTTAGTTTTTGCATTTTCTCCCATAAGTATGACTTTGCCAAACTCTGAGCTACAGTTGTTGCCTTGTTGCTCGTGGGACAACTGGTAGGACTTGTAAAAAATCACCTTCAAAGACAAATACTTTCCCTCTAAATGGTTCATTTACATCCATAATATCTCTTAGAGTTCTATCAACATTTTCAATAGTATATTTATTTGTTATTGGTGTCTCGTCCTAAATTATAATTTTTGCACGTTGAAGTAATTCAGCTCTACTACTCTGTTTAGATATTGTACATATGGTGGAATCGTTTGCATGTAATGGTATGTTGAATCTAGAGTGTATAGTTCTACCTCCAAGCAATACCAAAGCTGCCACTCCGGAAGTTATTGTTGCAAGAGCTATCAGACCGTTTGATCTAATATTAGCAAGTAGTGCACGATAGAGAAAAAAATTTCTAGTTCCACCCGGTCTACCAACAAAGAATAAACTTGATTTATTTTCATATATTCTTTTAAGTATGAGATCATATGCATGCTTTTGTTCTTCATTTAATTTAAATGATGTCAAAACATCTTGATATAATATTTGGATTGATTGTAGACTTTTATATCTTTATTTTCCAGTAGTCTTGGATGAAATAAGAAATCACTCATCTTTGGCAAGTCAAACATGTTGATATCCTTACCTATTGCTTCAAGAAATGTCCTTATGTCATTCAATGTGCTTTGACTTTGTAAATCTAATGACATGCCATTTTCTCGAGCATAATCTATAATGCATCAAAGTAAATTTCCCACAAAGTTCTAACATCAGTCGGTTCACAATATGCAAGCAATGTTGCAAAAAGCCTACGAAATGTGTTAGGCATTTGAAATGTAGTTGCTTCATCTAAACATTCAATTATATTTTGATCTAATTCTTGAGCTGCCTCTTTAAATGATGAGCATTTTTTCTCCTTAATTGTCAACAAAGACTATAAAGATGTTGGACCTTTCACATGATTTAATAATAAACGTAAGCAATACCTTTCTCCTTCTGCTGGGTTTGCTCCTACTATTCGTGTTATAACTTGTCCTCTTTTTCTTTTCCTTCATATTCGAGCTTGTTTGTTCCCTACATAATATTCTGAAAATTCTTTATATAAATATTTCCTTGATTCTGCACAATTCTTGCATAATTCAAAAAAATTTGTCAACATTGTCTTCGAAACGAAACATGATCCCATTTGATAACTTTCTCCAAATTTTGATTTTCCCAATATGATACCAATTGGTTATTAGGAAGGTGAAATTGTAAATTTATGACGGCATGAGAGATTTCATGTAACTTAAATTCATAAATTCACCATAATAATTTTTGTGCAGATACCCATCTTGCATCTTGAAATTTCTTTATTTCATTGATAGTTTTACTATCCTCATCCTGAGATATGTTAACACTTGCTCTATCATGACATTTGTAGATATATTTGTATAAATATTTAACTGCCTTCAAATCTGAGCATATTTCAACATTGATGTGACATTTGTATCTTAAAAGTAGATAACGGATTATAAGGAACCACCCATCTATTATCGTAAGTTGCATTCCTCACCTTGACCTTTAATTGACTGAAAAAATTTGTTAGGTTTAAAAACTTCTATCATATATATATTTTATATAATAAAAACATTAAAACTAAAATGAAAGGCAATAATTGATATCATATCGGTGTTAATAAAATTGAAATATTAATATATTTATAGTTACCTCATTTTCGTCGTTCCTTCGTTTATATATTGGATATACATCTTTTCCTTGTACTGTTTTTGTAGAGAATGATCTTGGATAGTGGAATCTACATGCTCCATTGACCATGCATGGACTTTTGTTGACCATGAAGCATGTGTTTGACAACACCATCATAAAGAGTGGGATTTTGATCTTTATTTTGTATTTCTACTTAAACATACGTATCATATTGCATTGAAAATTTTGTTATCATTGTTGAATATTATCAAAATGTGTGCATGTGCCAAGCCTCTTTTCTGGAATTCAATAACATACACAAAAGTAGCACTTTTCCCAAAAATCTCTTTTTTTACTATTATGTACTTTAAATCCATTAGTTTACCTTTAAAAACTCTTGACCAAAGATCTGCTCTATCAGGAGGACGCTGATCTTCTATTAGCTCATCTTTAATCTCTTTCCACTCGGCATTACATGTCATTGTGATGAAGAGGTCTGATTTTCCAAAAATGTCGCTCTAATGCAATAGCATCTAAGTATCGACATCTCATATCTCTTGATCCACCAACAAATGATGCCGGAAGTACTATTCTTTTCCTACCTTATTACCTCTTGTTTCTCCAACATTTACTGTATCTACAATTCCTTGATATAACTCAGATCGAATATGAGATTGTTGTGTTCTATAAAAATCAAGTCTCGTTGTTTCAAGTTTGATGTACATATCAATAATGTATCGTTGTAAAAGTCTTCCAGCTCGAAAATGTATTGATTTCTTAGAATTTCTTATTGGTAACTTGTAACAGTAATATTCCCGACATGACATTTTTGTAAGGTTGCCCTTCGAAACTTCTGTAAAAGTAAGACAGATTTTAAGATTAATTAAAACTATATAAAGAAAATATTATTTTATTATTATTGTTGTGAAATAAGTAATAGTGACAATATGCATAAATAGACATATGTACTATTAACCTTGATGTTCACTCTAGATGACAGCTTCTGTAGAATGCTATATCTTATCTTTGATGGTTGAACCACATTGCTTAAATTTTGACTTCTCTAAAATATTTCTTGTAATGTCTTGATGCCATCCGACCTCCCCAAGTGGAATTAATAGAGGATTTCGCAGTGGATCATGAAAACTATAATAATGTTGTACTCTATGGCGATTTCCTGAATGAGCATGGACAACTATATCTCTCTGAAATAGTATATTGTTATTGTTCCCTTCAATCCAAATAGCGACTACTTAATCTGTAGTGGGTGCATAGACTCTTTGATCTATACGTACATCTCCAGCAATATGGATATGCAAATCTGTAATTGTTGACATATCTCCTAAGCTTCAAAAGAAATTTGCATTTGGATTATTTGTTAAAATTCTCATCAATTTTACAATAATGGCTTCACTCAATGGAACATTCTTCAATATCTCTATTCTATTCTTCATCTCATTTGAACTATCATAAAAATATAGCTTAAAGAATATTGGCTTTTCTTGGGCAATAGTGCAAGAAGTGTAACGACCCGACTTTCTAAAATTCTCTAATACGGTGTTACAGGCACATGCATATTAAAATCCACAAAATTGATTTAATAATCACATGTAATTTCTAACGAAACCTCAAAAAATCATGAAACACAATTGATAGTTCGAAAAACAGGTTCTGGATCTCGATAATTCAAAACGCATTTCAACAAAGTTTAAAACATAAAGTTTTACACGAAGTAAAATAACGTGGAAAGGAAAATGACGACACCGTGTCCATGATCGATGCAGCTCCAAGCCTAGCCACCTCGAAATGGGTCTGTATCTAGAAAATGTAAGGGATGAGTATATTAAAATATACCAAATAGAAGCCCTACCATGGGTTAAACATGCAAATAGAAACAAGTTAGAAGATACGATAACTGAAGCTAAGTGCCTCGCAGGCCCACGGGCTGATCACGAGAAAATAATGTCAAATGGTGACGTGCAATCTGTGAGCAAAGATATAATTTAAAGTCGAGAAATCATCTTACCACTGTTAGGAGAAGACCATGAGTGAGGAAAACACAAGAGTTCCCTAAGCCTCGAGTCGGGACACGTCCCATACCGTGTCTACAGAGACATACATAAATGTCTCAGGGCAGCCCAACCTACTTCAGAGACCTGCCACGAAGTGCTGTAGAGACATACATAACTGTTTTGGGGTAGCCTGACCTATGTTAAAGACCCGCCACGCTTGCGCTGTGCCACTCTGATAGCGTATCACCAAGGCATACATAAATGCCAATAAAGTCACCCGACCCTGTAGGGAAGGACCACGAGTGAGGGAACCACACAGGATCCCTAAACCTCGGGTTAAGACAATGACACTAGTGTCGTGTCAGCAAGAGCATACTCGATTATCGATAAAGTCACCTGCTCCTATCAGGTAGCGCCACGAGTGAGGGAAGCTACAGGTTCCATAAACTTCAAGCTAGGAGGGTTATCTGCTAACCCTTAGCATGCGGGGACCGACTGGCCTGTAGAAAACATCCCAAAATGCATGTAAGCTCACCGATAGGCATCTTTCCATGCCATCATCTGTCCTAGTGGTCTCTTCCGCCTATGGGTAAACCAGCCACCACCATGGTGGGTACCACAATAGACGGGTCAAACATTAGGTGAAGGGGTCAAGTGAGTCTGGACTGACCCCCCCTCTTAGGCTACTACAACGCGTAAAATTATGGAACAATGCACAAAGCATATGGGTTCCACAAGTATAACATAAGAGAGATAACTAGCACAAAAGTTACACGAGTTCCAACCTAGCCCAGACTAGTGCACCGATAAACCTCGAGGGTTAGTGCAATTCCTAACGTGCACTCAACAAACAAGGAACTCGTTGTTCTGCACACAATGTGACATATGGATGAGATCTGGCCACCTTGGTCAGATATCAAGGTCAACCCATAGTTTAATGCAGCCCAACCCCGTGTCACGAAGCAAAGAGGATTCCTATCTTCGCTCCATTCCTAAGGGGCACTAGCGAGTCACATCAATAACACGATATGGATCACACAATACGAGCCCTAGCAGGGATGAGCTAGATGCTCCTCTAGGTGGTTAACAAGACAACTGAGCCTAGTTATTCTAACGTCGAACATAAATAAACCAAACTAGGTATCATGATAACAGATCCCTAGGCAATAAAATAGAGAAACCGAGCATACAGTCAAACATAGATGGAGCCAAACATGGAATCATTTTAATACGTGTACAACCAACCATAGATAAAACAAGCAACAACGAAACTTACACATATATCCATTCATGAGCTACCTAACACATTAGGGGCATTTCAATCACAAACACTGCATGCATTACCCTAAGCAATCCAGTCATTCAAAAGATCAAACAGATAACCAGTTCATCACGTATACGAGCAAAAGGTACGATCTGGGGAATGACGATTTAATCACATGGGTACAGGCACAACAATTAGAGAAAAAAAGTAGGTTGAGAACTACACTACGATTCCATGCTATCACGAGTATGATCAGTTCTATCAAGAGATTTTAAACACAACAAACATGTAACAAGTCATAAAGCATAATTTCTCGTAAATTCTAACAAGTCACTATTCACATGCTTTTAAGCCACAAACTCGGTTCATAATAGAACTTCTTACCATCCCGACGACTCATGTGATTCACCCAAAGAACCACAAACCAAACCTCAAACCTCGGAACTTGCCTAAACATGAAAATACATAAAAGTCAATGAAACGGACAAACGAAGCACAACGGGCCAAAACAGAACTCACCACGTGAACGAGAGCGAGAAACAAAGTTGACGACATATCACAGGAAAACAACGGTGGGCCACCACAAAAATGGATGGGTCATACCTCTTTCTCTTCGTCTCGGTGCCCTGATCACGAATCTAGTCTCAGAATTGGGAACAGAGCTCTCTAGCTCCATGAAATTGGAAATAAGAAATGGGTTTAAGGTGGGTTTGAAGTTCTTCTTATAGAAAAACGCCATTAATGGTCGTGCTGAAGCTTGAAAGCACGCTCTAAGGGGAAGAAAAGACTTACCACCAGCAAGACAAGGCAAACAAGGACTAGGTTGAAATTGCAGGCTCACAGAACGGAGCTCCGAAGAGCTCACAAATCGAACGAAAGGAGCACCCACGAGCTGGCACTGCCACCTGTTGTGCGCGGTGGTCGAAGCAGCTACGGTGACGAGATGGTGGTAGTGGATGAAACTGCCAGTGGTTGGACGAAGAGACGACGTTGGGGACGGGCTGCTACGAGAGAGAGGATGCACGAGAGAGAGGGGGAAAGGGCGTGATCTGCGTGCGTCGCTGGTAGCCAGCAACTACGTGACTCGTGTTGTAAGGGATGGGCAAGAGTGAGCCTGATGTGCGACAAGTGGACGATCCAGATGCAAGGCTGAAGATGAGGTTAAAGGGATGGCTGGGAATCGCATAAAGAGAGAAAGAAAAGGGGGAATTAGTTGGCTGGGAATAAATAAAGGAGAGAGAAAATATTCATCTTTCCCTTTTATAATAAAACATATCCCCCTTTTTGACACGTGTTTTTAAAATCACTAGAAACCCTAAAAATAACTTTCTAATTAAATTCATATGCCTAAATAAATGACTTTTTGACCATCTCAAATTAATTAATTATAAATAATTAATGAATTAGTGTTTTGATGATAACAAACTTAAAATTTATTTGTTAACAATTTTAGTGTTTTTAAGTGTTCATTTTATAGAGCTTAGAAATACGATTTCAAGGCACTTTGAATCATTCGAATCAGAGCTCTAACGAAGGAGTTAGGAGCAAAATAAAATTGTAAGAAAATCCTACAAGGTGATGACGTGGAAAACGTGGACTAATCACAAACAGAGAAGTGACACATGGCATATATATATATATATATATATAAAGAAAGAGAAGATATGTCCAACGGCTATTTTGAATGATATAAATGTTTTATTAAAATGATTTAAATATTTAATTTTAAGAATCAACTGATGAGTGACACGTGGCAATTCTATTTTCCTTTCCTTCCCGTGTGGTGACTGACAGCTGTAGAATGGTTATTAATATATAAATTTTATTTTTTATCTTGGAGAAAATAAGGAAAAGACAGTTGACAACGACTATTTTTCAAATTCTTCATCTATTTGAAGTCTAAAAATTGCAAAAAAAATTGGGGAAAATTAAATAAAATCCATCAACATTTTGAGAGCATTTGAGAATATTTTGAAGAGTTTTTTAGCTTCAATTTCTTATATTTTGTAGCCATTTGAGGGTCTTAATTTGTAAGAAATCTTTTCTTACAAAGTTGTGAGCTTAGATTTGTGTATCCACTCTTTGATAGAGTATTCCATATTGTTCTTGAATTCAAATTATTGTAAGGGTTTCTTTTAATCCTGAAAAAGAGACAGTGTAACGGTTTAATCCTGAACCAGTGAAAAGGATTTTGGTTTCTCTTTAGCCTAAAAAAAAGAGAGTTTGAGTGGTTTAATCCTGAACTTGGTAAAAGGATTTGAGTTTTTAGCCTAGGAAAAATAGGGTCGTGTAGGTTTGGTTCTCATCCGGAAGAAAATCATATAGTAAAAGACCCAAAGAGGGTCTTGGGGAGTAGAATAGGATTTCCGAACCACTATAAAATTCGGTGTCTTTCCCTCTTCCGTTAACTTTTACTTTTCGCTATTTAATTTCTTGTTTATTAATATTTTATTGTTGGGTGATTTTATTTTAAAGTTAAATCACAAATATTCATTTTAAATAATTTTAAGAAGTTGGCAAACCTTATTCACAATAATAAGTTAAATATTAGTTTGAGATTCATTTAAATTAACCCAACTCAACTAACATATATACATTTCTTTTAAAACCCTTAAGTTTAATTAACCTCCCTTAGAACTTAATAATAAATTAGGGGTGTTACAATATTATAAATTTTAAATAAAAAATTATTAATATATTTAAAAGATCTAGGTTGTTACAGGAAGGTCGTGATAAATTTGACCTTGAACTCTAAATGTATAAACTCATTTTTTTGAAGAGGCTAGATTTTCATCCAACTTTACTCCCCATGAAGTGAAGGAAAATATACTATTATAGGCTCGAATATTTTTTCTAAACAAAATCTCTTCTTTAGTATGAGAAGTATAGAGAAAGTAAAGGTTATCTGACACTTCAGGTGTTGCTAGATGTAATTGTTTTATTATTTCAATTAGTACTTCAAAGGTAATAAGGTGATTTAATTTTTTTTTTATGTTATACCTGGCCATTGTAGCAGCAAAATGTTGGACTTTCACGTTCAAATTTCAATGCACCACAAAACTTGCATGCACATAACTTCTTGAGTTGATAATTGAACATTGCAATTCTACGTTAAAATCTAAACATAGAAGTAGGTGTGACATATGTTAGATATATTCTAATTAATTTTAAAAAATAAATTGATTTTTTGAACAAAGTAAAATGATTAAAATTTACTATTAATCAAAATAAGTGAAATACCTTTTTCTTCTACTGAATGTGATAGTTGAATCCATTAAGATTATTGTTCTTGCTACTATTTTCTCCATTTTGTCTTCTTTTCTTTTGCATCATTAATTGCATTTATTCTTTTTTGTTTTCCTTCCTTAGTAAGCATGGAATATGTTTTTCTTCTGAATTTGTTCTCCATTTGTACATGATTAATGACAAAGGTGAGTTAAAAATTTTAGTTTATAAACATATAATTCAATGCATTAGTTAATAAAGAAATATTTAGTAAATAAAGTTAATAAATATAACATTTGTTTTTCCAATACAATATTTCTTCCTTTGTATATTATAATTTATGATTATATTGAGCTAAATGGTTAATTTTTTTTAATATATTTGAATATTTTTTTTTTTTTTTTTAGTACAAAAATTAAGGAGAGGGAGATCAACAAACCATATATAGAGGAAACTACTAGTCGAGCTAATTATCGATTTCAACCCGTGACGGTGGTATTCAGTATTATAGTTGCTTGTAGTGCAATGTATTTATTTACTGTATTATAAATATTAAAGTCAATTATATGTAGGGAATACGATAAAAGGTCATGTGTTTATTGATCATTTTGTTTTTCAATTTTTCAATTTTATTCTTAAACGGGTTTAATTATGATGTTTTGAAGTTTTTTATTTTTAACTTTTTATTTTTTTTATCTTTTATAAAAAACTTACAATATTTATATTTTTGTCAATCATTGCTATTTTTATATATAAAACAAGTTCAATAATTGTTAAATAAAACGTTTTAGAATTATTTGTCAAAATGTTTAAGTTCATTACACAGCACAATATATTTTTTAAATATTTTTATCAGATGTATTTTCTATTCTTATTTATTTCTCTCACTTTTTTTTTTTTTTATTATTATTATTATTTTTTTGTGACTTCATATATGTTATCTTTTAGTACAATAGAAATTTGAAAATTTCAAACAACTCCTTTTTTTTAGTACAACTGTTTTGTCCAACTTATCTCGTGGTTACTAATGCATCTTAACACAAATTGAGCTAAGCTCACATACACATCGATATATATATATATATATACACACTATCCATTATTTCAAATATTTAATTAATTTATTTTTTTCATCTTCGTTCTCGCATTTCGATGATGCGTTTATGTAATACCCTAGTTTTAATTAAATATTTATGTGTTTTATTGAAAAGTTAATATTGAAACATCCCTAAATTTATATATTTCTCTTAGATGGATTAATTAATTTATCAATCAAATGGCTTGATATATTTTATTATTATAATGGTTATTATATACTTGTGATTAATTTCTATATCAACCCTTTCTCATTATATTCTAATTATACAAATGTCATTTTGGGTAAATATTAAAGTCACTTTAAATGGGCTAGGATTTCATGTGTATGGAAATAGAAAAGATTTTTAATATAAAATAAATTACTTTTATTCCTCTCTCCTTTTTCATTATTGTCCAGCCCACACCTCTCTCTCTTCAAATCCACCTTAAACTCATTTCTTATTTCTCAGTTTCACGGAGCTAGAGAGCTCAGTTTGCGATTCTGAGACTAGTTCCGTGCTCAGGGCGTCGAGGGCTTGAAACAAGGTAAGGTTATCTGGTTTTAATGGAGTTTTCCGGCGAGAAGTTTTGAAACCCATTTCTTCTTTCGTAGTTTCACGGAGCTAGAGAGGTCCGTTCGCAATTCTGAGATCAGTTCCGTGTTCAGGACGACGAGAGGAAGAGAAAGAGGTATGGCTCATCACTATCCGTGGCGGCATGCCGTTGGCCGCCGCTGCCACCACCTTTTTCCAGCGACACGCCGTTAGTTCAGTTTTCCATCCTCGTTCGTGTGGTGAACTATGTTTTAGCTCGTTGTGCTTCGTTTGTTAGTTTTATTGATTTCTATTCATGTTTCATCGTTTAGGTGATTCTCGAGATTCGTTGCTTGGCTCGTGTTTTCTCTTGGTGTTTTGGTCGAGTTGTCAGGATGCCTGTCGGTGAGCCTGCATGCATTATAGGATGTTGTCTGCAGGCAGGTCGGTCCCCGCATGCTGGGGTTAGCAGATGGCGCCCCTAACCCGAGGTTTAGGGACCCTATAAATTCCCTCACTCATGGCTTTCCTTGATAGGGTCAAGTGATTTTATCGGCATTCGAGTATGCTCTTGCTGACGCGACTTATGTGTCGTTGTCTTGGCCGAGGTTTAGAGATTCTTTGTATTTCCCTCACTCGTGATGGGTCCCTGACAATGGTCAGGCTACCTCGAGACATTAGTGTATGTCTTTGCGGACACGGTATGGGACGTGTCTTGACCCGAGGCTTAGGGATCCTATGTGGTTCCCTCACTCGCGGTCCTCCTCGAAAGGGTTGGGTGACTTCATCAGTATTCGTGTTGTCCCTTCTGATACGCTATTAAAGTCGTGCGGCAGAAGTGTGGCGGGTTTCTAACAGCGGTAAGGCTACCCCGAGACATTTGTGTACATCTCCACAGATGCAGTTTGGCGGGTCCCTGACGTAGGTCAGGCTACCCCGAGACAGTTGTGTATGTCTCCGCGAGCACAGTGTGGTGGGTCCCTGATAGGTCTTGCTACTCGAGGTATTTGTATATGTCTCCGCTGTTGCAGTTTGGTGGGTCCTTAACAGTGGTCAGGCTACCCGAGACATTTGTGTATGTCTCTTTAGACACGGTATGGGACGTGTCCCGACGAGGTTTAGGGAACTTATGTGTTTTTCCTCACTCGTGGTCCTCTCCTGACAGTGGTCAGATGATTGCTTGGCATTTAGCTATATCTTACTCACGGCTTGCACGCTGTCGTTTGACATTGTTTGCTCGTGATCGGCCTGAGGGTCAGACACGCTTATGCGAGGCACTTAGCTTCATTTTTCGTATCTTCTAACTTGTTTATGTTTGCATGCTTACCCCCATGGTGGGGTTCCTTACCGAGTATATTTTGATATACTCACCTCTTACATTTTCAGGTACTGATCCATTTCGAGGTGGCTAGGATGGGAGCTGCATCGATCATAGACACGGTGTCGTCAGTTCCTTTCTGCATTGTTTTACCTCATGTCGAACTTTATATTTTTAGCCCTATTGAATAGTATTTCGTTTTGAACTATCGGGATCTCGAACCATGTTTTATATGATTTTCGAACTATTAGCTGTGTTTCATGATTTTACGAGTTTTTCATTGAAAATTGCATGTGATTATTAAATCAATTTTGTGGATTTTAAATGCATGCACCCATAACACTTCATTAGAGTATTTTAAAAAGTGGGGTCGTTATAGTTTATTAAAATAATGTATATATTATTTTCCTTTTTTCCACGTACATATTCTATCTCTGTCTGTATATATTGTTGTATAATCAACTTATCAATTTAATCATGATTGACATTAAATAATTATTTTAAAAATAAACTTAAAATTATTTTATAGAATTAAAAGTATTTATTTCAAAATACTTGACTGCTTCCAAAAAAAATATCCCTCCCCCTTTAATCTTATCACTCCATTCCTTCAATATTCTCATTATTTATATAAATTAAAATTAAAATTACAAAAGTCATGAAACAAGAAATCAATCCATCATTTCAAACATATAAATGGTGTCAATTTGCCGTATAAGAAACATAAAAAAAATATTCGTGTAAATCAAATTGACATCTTTCAAAATTTTCTTCTTTCATGAGATCTTGAAAAGTATCCCTAAATTTCGTAACTATATTTTCAGGTACATAATATAATTGTGAAAAATAAAAGCTTAAATTACATGCAGTTTTTATAATTGTTCATTACTATTTAAAATATTATGTACTTACCAACTTAATGTTCTTCTATTTGCTCTTGAAAGAATTTTGACTTCAAAACTCGTACGGTTATCCTTACGATTGTTTACTGCATGTTTAATGTTAAGTTAAGAGCCCTATGATGTTACCGAATTTTAGCTATTAATTTAGATTTTCAAATTGTGTTTAAGAATTTCTGCGTTTTCTGGTACCTTACATTTGTTTTGCTATTGTTTATTTGACCGCTTTAGCCCAAGTGTTAGGTTTAGTGACAAAACCAACATTTCCTTTATTTTTCTGTGGTTACCAGTTTTGACTCTTTATTTAGCGCATAAAGTTAGAGAAAATCCCAGTCCCTTGTGGAGATTGATCACCTTAGTACTTATCACTTGATACATCTTGGATAAGTATACTTGCGTAGAATGTTTAGAACATTGTTCAAATAAATTCTATAATTAGCCGAGCACAAATCAACAAATAAACTAACTAATAAGGAGTTAGCCAAAGGAAATGTGGTTTAATAACTGAATTGCAACTAGGCTAAACGGAATAAATTAAACCAATATGCTTTATGATGAAACAGACAAAGTTGATAGAGCCTTCACAACAAGCTGTGCTGATATGCTTGATATCCACCTAGATCATAAACTCTCTATGGACACCAATAGCTAAGGGTTTTCTAAGCATATCACAAGCTGCCGTTTTGATCGTACAAGAAAGAGTTTCAAAACAACTTTATCAATCTGGTCTTTGTGAAATGACAATTAATTTCAATGTACTTAGCGCGTCCGTGAAAGCAGGGTTTGTTGGCAATTAATTTCAATGTATTTTGCACATCCGTGAAAGTGGGGTTTGTTGCAAATTGATAGAACTCCTATTAGGGCTGATAAGAACCCCACATAACGGCTAGTTTGACCGTTAGATATTTTAGTAGATATGTTAAAGCTCGTTTAGG
>JBBMKA010004188.1:0-12233 GCA_037833695.1 Sechiopsis laciniata | reverse complement strand
AGTGATAGAACTCAATTTAGATTTTCTGCTACAAATGAATTAGTTTTGATTTTGTGCTATAGATGAAAATATTTTACAATTTTTTGTTATACATGCAAAATCCCCTTTATCAAATATATGTATAACTCTAACTTGAGCAAAATACTAATAAGAATGGAACTCTAACACCATCATATGTAACAAAGTAATTATAATGTTATAAGTCTGAATTCTCTTTTACTAAATGTTAATAAATAAATATTTGAAAAAAAGAAAACTTCTACCAATTATAAATAATCGAACGATCTTCTTGATTTTACCCATTCAACTTTTAACATTGAAGATTCTTCCAATAAATCTCTATTCCTACTTCATTTTGCTACTTCTTTTTAAGATTTTGAATATTTGCATCAATTTTTTTATATGAATATTATATTGGAAATATTATGACCCTACATTGTTTACCCAATAAATGAGTTATTAGTGTTTCAAAAGAATGCATGATTTATTCTATTTCTAACTGTTTTTTGTTTGATAATACTTACCGATTAATTTTGAGACAAAACAATATATATCTAACACATAAATAATAGAAAAAAAGAGAAAGGAATATACTTTAAAAAATAAAAAGAATAGAGACAAATCGAAAATTCAAATTTGTCATTCAGCGGGGCCCTCTGCATTTGATGATCCAATATCAGCGTTACACGTGGGCTCCACTCACCAGATTTATTCAAACTCCAAACGAGCGCTCTCACTCTCATTTTCAAAAATATCGGGTGGACAAATAAATAACAAAATCCCCTGTAAGCACCCCACCCTAATCTTCCTTAATCTCTCGACACGTGTCCCATCTCAATAAATCTAATGAACAAATCCATCTAGACCATCCGATTAAAACGATTTCATTAACATACACCTACACCCCGTCGCATAGAATCATTACTCCACAGCCTAAAACGAGCTGCAACGGCGTCGTTTTCAGTAACGGCGTGCGTTTCAACTTTCTTCATCCCGAGCGCCAAAACTGCCGCAGAAAGAAAAGGGATAAAAATTCAGAAGAAAAGTTGATAATAGGGAGACTGGGAGAGAGTAGAGCCGTCGCAATCTGGTAGATCGTTTTCACTTTTTCGAATTCAATTTCTTTGAATTTTTGTTTCTGAGATTCGCCGAAAATGGAGGTTGGATCGGGCGCGATTGCGTCTTGCTCCAAAGACCAGCTCAAGATCTTTCAGGAATGGTTCGCTTTGGCCGATTCAGGTATTTTACGATCCTCAATCGTAGTTTCTAGTTTTATTTTTTGATCATCAAGACGTTAATTGCTCTGTGTTTTGTGTAGATGGAGATGGCCGTGTTTCTGGAAATGACGCCATCCAGTTCTTCTCCATGTCTCATCTTTCTCGCGCAGAGCTCAAACAGGTATATCGTTTTCATTTTTCTGTTTGTTTCTGGTCAATTGAGTTAGTTGTTGAATCTAACTTTGACGTCGCGATAGGTTAGAGAATTAGGATTTGAGTTAGTTAGGAACCTGTCTGTTCATTGATGTTAAGTTTGACTTTACTTTTCTTAGTAGGATTGTGCTCAGAGGGGAATAATCAGTAATATGATTCCACAATGAGAAAAACTTCCCTATTTGAAGGAAAATTCAAGAAACTTCCTTATTTGTTTATTCGGTCAAATATTTTGTTTACGTTCTTATGTTCTGTGGTCACAGATTTACAGTTGTGTTTGTCATTTTTCTTACTTTTCATCTTATTCGCAATGAGAATTTTCTTACTATGGAAAACTTAGGAGCATTTTAACTGAAGATATGTGTATCTGCCTAGTGGGTATAGCAAGCTACTGTGTCTGCCTATCTGTCTGTTTTTCCTTGTATGGCATAGGTAGTTTTTTTGGATAAGAAACAATTTCATGTATATGTGAAATTACAATATGGACCCGGTTACAATTACAAAAGAGATCTCCAACTATGAAGAAGTGTGTCATAGCTATAACTATGAAAAGAAGGAGATTGTTTACACCAAGAGATAACTAGAAATGTAATATTATCAATGATCATCGGAAAAGAAATAATTTTATTTTGGAATATGCGCTTGTTTCTCTCCTTCCAAATCCTCCAACAAAATGCCTGAATAAAATTCTCCCACAGAAGCTTTTGTTTCCTCTTGAACGGGTGACCAATAGTGAAGAAACATATTTACTCTGATCATTGCACACCTTCTTGGGCGATTTTATCTTTTTGGGTCATTAAACAGCTGTGGTGTGTAATGTATTGGATTCGGATCTCCTTTTCCCTTTCCTACTATGCTGTAACTAATGTGATACTTCCATTTCCTGTTTAAAGGTTTGGGCTATTGCAGACTCCAAACGACAGGGATATTTGGGGTTCAATGAGTTCGTTAGTGCCATGAAGGTTCTATTTTGCTTATTTGTTCTGATTTTATTATTTATTACTTTAACCACTACATGGTGCTCCTTCTAATTCTAATTTTTGTTTTGTTGACGACCAGCTTATTGCTTTAGCGCAAGCCGGGAATACCTTGAACTCAGATATTCTCAAACAAACAGGCAAGTTGAATGATGTGTTCGATAGTTCTTCCTTTTAATTTTAACAATGTGAAGTTCTTCTTGCTATTCTTGAAGTGTTTTGATGAATTTTCTTGGTTATAAGTCCATATTATTTCTAAAGTGAAAATTTGCGCTAAGGCTTAAGACATCAAATAGTACAGATATGATATGCTAGATCCTTTAATTCTATGATATATCTATCTGTATATTCATGTATGTTCGTTTATTTTTATTCACTTTCTCCGATCCTTGAAATGCAGCTAAGCTCTTACTGTAAATAATTCGAAGCCAGTGTTTATTCTAAACCAGTAATCCATCCTCGAATGCTTGGTTTCTTGATTAACTTTATTGAACTAGATTATTTGTAAACTATTACTGAAAGTTTAAAAATAGTCGAAAGGATATATTATTAACCGGAAAGTGTTTTTCTTTTTTAATTCAAATATTATTTTCACGTGCTTACACATTAACACCTTCCTTTTATGTGCATACAGCTGACATGGAGAAAATTGAACTTCCAGTTCTAGAAGGCTTGGATTCTCTATCTGCTGTAAGTAATATCACTCGTTTCACTATGTGAATTTTGATTGAAATAATGAGGCACTAATGTAAGGTATCATTTTTCTGATCCTCTTTTCAGAAAACCAAGAAATTAGCAATATCTAGGCAACATGAAACAAATGGTTAGACAATTTCTGATAATTGAATTTCTATAATAAAACTGCCAACTTGGTCTGTGATTAAATTGATACCCTGCCATTATAGGAACTCAACCTATTCCACCGCCATCAACTTCATGGTTTGCTTCAAAATCTGGGAGCAAGGTATTATGTGGTCTTTTTTGTTAAACTTATTCTTTTCTACGTTGCTCATGTTTCTTATTTTTGTCAGATTCAGATCTATTTTTTAATGGTTAGAAATGAAATGCTAATGTTGACCTATTCTTCTCTGACAATGTTTTCTTCTGCATTATTTCTTGTTCAGATATCACATACTGCAGTTACATCAATAATTGATGGTTTGAAGAGACTATATAATGAAAAGCTAAAGCCCCTGGAAGCTACTTATCGGTTCAATGATTTTGTGTCCCCAGCGCTGGTGAGTAGATTGGGAAATTTCTTGTCCACTTAAATTTGGTAGTAAAGTTGGAAGAAGAGTTCTTGTATGGTTACTGACATTGTGTAAAATGTTTCTTCAATGTGTTTCAAAGTTTCTTTGACTAATTTCTTGCAGACAAGCAGTGACTTTGATGCTAAGCCAATGGTAATGTTGTTGGGCCAATATTCAACCGGAAAGACAACTTTTATCAAACATTTGTTAAAATGTAATTATCCAGGTGAGTTGAATTTTTTATTTATCACCTTTTATAATATGAATGACTGAAGGTATAAACTTCAAAATATTACATTTATTTTTCCCGCAGGAGCTCACATAGGACCCGAGCCCACAACTGACAGATTTGTAGTAGTTATGGTAAGGGAAACCCTTAATTTTGTTGTTAAATAATAATTTTAAAATCAAATAATAGCTTATAGCTTGTTTTTTTGACTTTTTGTTTTGGACATTTTTTTTGCTTGAAACTTGCGGAGGACCTAATTTTTTTGTACTTGTATTTTGATTATCCTATCGATGTTAAATTTTTTGCTTGTCACCGCAGATGATCTTTTTCGCCCTTTGTATTTTGTTTAAGAAAAGATATGGATTTAGTATGTTTAATTGCATATTGTACAACTTTATTTAATAATTTCTCCTTGCTGAATGTGTTTCTATAATTACTCAAACGAAGAAAAGTTCGGCTCAAGACCTTTCAGTTTTCTTTTATTTTCCACTGGTGTGTTTTCACTATAGCTACTTTCGTCGATAGGCTAAAACAAGAAAGAACTTCTAAGTCATCAAATGAGAAACTGTACCTATGTAATCAAATTGGTTGATATATACTTATTAAGGTTGATTAACATATTCATGGTTCCATTGCTTATTGTGGATTTGTACTCAGTCTGGACCAGATGAGAGAAGTGTTCCAGGAAACACCATTGCTGTTCAAGCAGACATGCCATTCTCTGGTTTGACATCTTATGGTGGAGCATTTTTGTCGAAGTTCGAATGTTCTCAAATGCCACATCCTGTACGTTGAAATGTTTAATAGCTTAGTTAAAAACATTTAATACTACTAGTTCATTTTGCAGCTCTTAAAGTTTATGCAGTTTCAATTTTCCAAATTGCCATAATGAAGCTAATACATTTTTCACCTATACTTTCAGCTCCTTGATCAAATTACATTTGTGGATACTCCTGGTGTTCTATCTGGGGAAAAACAACGCACACAAAGAAGCTATGATTTCACAGGGGTTATATCATGGTTTGCATCAAAATGTGATCTCATTCTTCTTTTGTTTGATCCCCATAAACTGGATATTAGCGATGAGTTCAAGCGTGTTATAGGATCTCTTCGTGGTCATGATGATAAGATTCGAGTTGTTCTCAATAAAGCAGATCAAGTTGATACTCAACAAGTAAGATTTAGACCTAGGCAATTATTTTCTTCTAATTTGTAGTGACCTTTATTGGAATATTATAATGTATACCTCCTTGATTTCCTTTCATTCTAGTTAATGAGAGTATATGGAGCATTAATGTGGTCTCTCGGAAAAGTGTTGAATACTCCAGAGGTTGCTCGTGTTTATATTGGGTATGTTTTTTGATCATTAAAAGCCCTTTTGAGCACTAGGCCAACCTATGATGATTACTCTACCCGACTTTTCTCATCTCGGGCCTTCATTGAAAACATCATTTTCTTGCATTTTCACTTTGTAATTTTATTTTATCAGGTCATTTAATGACAAGCCTGTTGATGAAGCCTCAGGCGGCCCACTCGGTCGCGATCTTTTTATGAAGGAACAAGATAACCTCTTATCAGACTTGATGGATATTCCAAAGAAAGCGTGCGACCGTCGGGTAATTTGAATTTCATGTTTTGATGATTGTATGCAGCGAGTGCAAAAGTCATAGATACATTTTCCCATTTACCATCAACAATCACCATGTCCTTTTTCACATTCCAGATTAATGAATTTGTAAAACGCGCCAGAGCGGCTAAGATTCATGCCTACATTATCAGCCACCTTAAAAAGGAGATGCCTGCCATGATGGGCAAAGCTAAAACTCAACAACGGCTTATTGATAATCTTGAAGATGAATTTGGAAAGGTAGCTCTCTTTCGTCTCTCTATCTCTGCTAATTTATTAACGTTAAAATGTCATTTGGATTTCAGCCTTATTTTCAAATTTTCATTGATCTTTTTTTTTTTCCTTGAGTTGTGCTTTTTATCAAATGGTGAAATAATAATAATAATAATAATTTAAAAAAATACTATAACATTATGGACTAGTGTAAGGATATGTTGAAAGTGATTTTAAAAAAAAAATGTTGAAAGTATGAAGATTGAATTTAAACATTTAAAAATGTATAGACTATTAAGAAAGCATATTTGACGAATGATTAGGAAGTATTTTGTTTTTTTTCACCCTTTCATGATGAGGAAGATTTTTTTTTTGTGGGAAGTGAAGTTGCATGCTATTGTGGGGTCTTTTGAGTGAGAGAAATTATAGAAGTTTTAAAGAGGAGAAATCACTGAATTACGTTTTTACACTCATTAGATTTGAAGTTTTCTTTTTGGCTCTTGGTTACTAAGTTTTTTTTGTTGTTGTTGTAATTATGAAGTTATTTTATTTGATTAGATGCTTGTTTTTGTAGGGTTCCTCCATTATTTATTTTGAGCTCTTTCTTTATATATACCTTTGGTTTGTTTTTTTCTCAACTTGACTTGTAAAAAAAAAAAAACAACAACAAATTTGACCGACTCAAAGTCCAAAATGGGGTTTAACTATTGATTTATGTGAGGCATAATTGATTACTGTGGATCACAGGTGCAAAGAGAGTTCCACCTACCAGCGGGTGACTTCCCAAATGTGGAGCATTTTAGAGAGGTACTAAATGGATACAGTATTGATAAGTTTGAGAAATTGAAGCCCAAAATGATTCAAGCAGTGGATGACATGCTTGGCTATGACATCCCAGAACTTCTCAAAAACTTCAAAAATCCTTATGAGTGAAAAATATATAATAAGAGTGTAGTTTCATTGCAACTTGCAATGAATGTTGTAATGTTGCAATTTATCCTTGGAATTCAAAATTTTGTTCTTTCTTTTAATTAATGCTTAAATTTGTTTATCTTTATTGGGCATTTTGATGTAATCCTAGTCGTTTTTCCCTTGAGAGTTTGTCATATATATAATGTTTTGTTTTATCTAAAGAAAAGTCCAAATCATTCGTTAAAACCGAGCTGACAGCTAGAAAAAAAATACATCCAAGCAACCAATAATGTTTAAACTATAAAATGTTTTCCCACTATGGCGTTGGTTTCAAAATTTTCCACAACTTGGAAAATTTCCTAACTTTTGGATAGGTTCAATTTTCTTTTCGAATTTTATTTTTTAAAAAATAATTAATATTTATCATTCAGCAATACATGACTTTTGATATTTGATATATGTTGAAAATCATTCGAAGGGAATTAAAAGCAAAAACTTAATTAAGAATGTAAATTGGAATGCTCAAAAGTTAAATGGATGAAATTGAAAACTTAAGGTTAAAACTGTTACAAAAGATCAATTTTGATATTTAAATTAATCAAATAAAAAACTTAGGTTTAAAATTGATATAATTGATAAAGTTGTGTCAAAAATGATATTTGCTTCCAAAAAAATTGATTTTGAAAAAGATTCTCCATAATTTTAAAATTTAAATTTAATCTCAATAATTTTATTAATTACAATGTAAGTCTTATGATTCGATACTCTAAAAGTTTTAATAATAGCCTAATAAAATTTAAAAAACAATTTATGTCATTTTAATTACATGTAAACTAAATATGTAACTTATTTTAAAAAAAAACAAAATGTAACTTTTATTATCTATGTACGAAATATGACAACTACAAGTATTATAATTGTGTGAAAGTGAGTTTAATTAGTATATGTTCCATTTCACGGTCACGGGTTCAATCCCTAGAATAAATTGAACAAATCCTTCTACTATTACGGAAAGATACGGTGGCTTGGTAATTTAATTGTTTAGTGGTAATTTAGTTCAATACCACGATGACGGTTCGATCTCGAAAATGAGTATTTGACTCTCATTTGTTTGAGAGGAGTAATATTTTTTTGTACCGTTTGTAGTTCTCTCCTCCAAGATGAGAAAAACTTGGATAAGTGTCGGTAAGTATTTTGGATATACTTACCACTCTTATGACCATATGTTTTTATTATAAAAATGCAATCTAACATTTATCTTTCTATCAATCAAAGTCATTTCTTATAAAAATAAAAAAATAAATAAAAATATGTGGTTCATAATGGTGATAAGTATATCCAAAATACTTATCCACTCTTACCTAAGTTTTGCTCATCCTCCAACTTCTACTAAAAAAAAAAAAAAAATCTCCGTCGACCGTAAAGTCAATGTGTTGCCGGTAAAAAAAAAAAAAGAAGAATATATATAGAAATCCCCTCCATGATCAGAAAAAAGCCCCCAATTTTCTTCAACGGGGAGAAGAAGATAATTAGGAAGATGACGAAAAGGTTTCAGGGAAAGGTTGCCATTGTCACTGCTTCAACTCAAGGTATCGGCTACCGAATTGCAGAACGTCTCGCCTTGGAAGGTGCCTCCGTCGTCATTTCTTCCCGCAAACAGGTTCACATTCATATTCCCCCTAATCTTTTTGTTTTTAAGCTCAGATTTGAACATCATCACTTGATTCTGCTGTTTTCCTTTGTGATTCTGATGATATTTGAGAAATTCATAGTTTGTAATCGTCGTTTTACGTTGATCAAAAGGTCGATTCTCGAATGAAGAATCCATTCTTTTTGTAGTAGATTTCCATTTGCAGGATGACTTGTTGATTGTGATCTCAAATATCTTTGCCTCTGATCTTATTTTAGTTACTCAAATTTCGCCTTTGTTTTACCGATTCTTGAATTTTGTGTAAATTTCCATTTAGACTCTTAAGCCACCTTTAGGTATGGGCAACGCCTAAGGCCTCTCATTATTGTAGAAGATTTCATTTTCAAATTAGACTGCAATTATATTCTAAATTAAATATCCTCATCGTTTTAAAACGTCTCGTTTTAAAATTAAATTACAACTATGCTATTCTACTCATGTAGTGTGTTTTAAAAAATTTATAACTTGATCAGCTTAGTCAAAAATAACTTGAGCTTATCTGTAAAATCGCCTGTTATCCTCCAGATCTAAGCTCTTGAGACGGGTGTGGATGCCCCGGGTACGTAGTGGAGCAAAGTTCCGATTCCTCAGTCGTAAAGAAAAGATTTCGTGAAATTTCAAAAGTTACGACAGAGCATCTCTCGGATTATGCATATGAAAATAGAATAAAGCAGACAGTTGAATAACCAAAGAATAATTAGGACTTTTTTGCTGCCAAATTTGAGAAGATTCAATGCTGGTATATATTTTTTCTAACCACACTTAGAAGTCGACCTTCTAAGGTCTGGTCACATTGAAAAGAAATGGGAATCTTAATACAGACTAACAAAATTAACTAAACAATTTTGAAATATTTATTTTTGGCTTATGAATGGATCGCAATTTTAAATGCACAAGAACTTCGACATTTGTGAGCCAATTGATTTCAATTCTTAAATGTAGTCTGTTTTCTAAAAAGAAAGGGGAAAAAATTAAGCAAATCCCAAACATGCCATTGAATTTTTTCTCTCTTAGATTTCCTCCTTTACTAAACAACTAAAAAAAAAGTCGATGAATTTTGCGTTGTCTCAATCTTGAGATTCAAACAATAAACAATGCGTAGAGGGGCATAAGTGAGATTTATTAGCTGTGAGAACTCTACTCATGTGGCTCTATTACCTCTACTAATAAGAATGAATTTGCTTTTCGTGTTTATTTTTATGTTTTTATGAACACTTCTTAAATCAAACATTCTTCTAGAAAAACGTCGATGAGGCAGTTGAAAAACTCAAAGCTCAAGGACTTGAAGTGTTGGGGATTGTTTGTCACGTTTCTAATGCAGAGCAAAGGAAGAATCTGGTGGAAAAGACTATCCAGGTGAGACTAATTTAATGCTTGCTTTCTAAGTTCTTCTGAACCTGGTGAAAACTGAAAGTGGTTATAGTAGATGATTCTTTGATATTATTTATTGGAAGGTTCAAGCTCATCATTCCATATGTTATTGTTTCTGAAGACGAACAAATTCCACATTTCATTAACTGAAAAACTTAGCCAGATTTTATTTTTCTCTTATATTTTTGTTGATAATTAAGGATGAAGTTATACCAAGCTTAGAGTGAATGATATACTTCTGCTACAGTTTCTCTAAAGTGCTGATTTCATCTAATGTGCTGATATGAAAACAGTATATGGTCACAAGATGATTGCATTTTCGACAATTACCATGCAGACTTATTCATTTTCTCTCTGTTTTCTCTTTTCCGCTGTGCACTTCAGTTATTAGTTTGAGGTTGATTAAAATTAATTGGTTTTCTTACAGAAATATGGAAAAATAGATGTAGTTGTATCAAATGCAGCGGTCAATCCATCAGTTGATTCCATTTTGCGAACTCAAGAATCTGTGCTTGACAAGCTGTGGGACATAAATGTTAAAGCTTCAGTCCTCCTTTTGCAGGTATTATACCAAGCCACAGTTTTTCAGAATGTTGTCATGATTCTTGGCTGTTTGGAATTAAACAATATTTCAATTTGAGATGGTATTCTATTTAGTTTGAGTTTTTTATTGTTTTTTGAACTACTCCTTTCCTAACTTCTCCCTTTAATATGAACTATACTTGTGCATAATTCTATATTTTCGTTCATTTCTGCTACAGGATGTAGCTCCTCACTTGCAGAAAGGCTCTTCAGTTGTTCTAATTTCCTCCATTGAAGGATTCCAGCCTTCTGCCTTATTGGCCATGTATGGGGTGACAAAAACAGCTCTTCTTGGACTGACAAAGGTACAATGGCTTTACATGCTTTTTGCTTTACTCTTGTAACTTTTGAATCATAAAATCTTTATTTTTTTAGTACAACAACAATATTTAGGAGTTGGGGGATTTCAACCAATTCCAACCACTATCTCCCGATCGAGTATACATGCCAATTAACGTCGGGCTAAGCCTGCTTTGGCGAATAATAAAATCTTTATTTATTTTTCTTCTTACTTTTCTTGATTGATTTCCTTCAGGCTCTTGCTTCAGAGATGGCCCCTGTCACTCGTGTGAACTGTGTTGCACCCGGTTTCGTGCCAACACACTTCGCCGATTTCCTTGTGACTAATGAAGCTATTGTAAGTAAATGTCTCAATTGATTAGCTTGGTTATTGCACTGGTAAATAGTTTTTACAGTCCTAAAGATTCTGTAGCTAAAAATTTGCTACTTACTACAATTGGATTTGAACCAAATGCAGAAGAAGAAAGTTGAATCAAAGACTTTACTCAAACGGCTCGGTACGACTAATGACATGGCTGCTGCCACTGCATTCCTGGCATCGGACGATGCTTCGTATATTACAGGTGAAACTTTGGTGGTAGCTGGGGGAATGCCTTCTAGGCTCTAGCTCCTTAAACTTTAGCCTCAAGGTACTAAACTAGTATTGAAGGGAGTTAGTTGGTTTTCCTCAGAAATAAGTATCAATAAGCTCTTTTCCCTTATTACTTGTTATGGGTTGGCTTTTGCAACAGTAAAAAAAAAAAAAAAAAAAATCTTATTTATGTTAATAAATTTTCTAGTTATATTTATCTTAGTGTGCAAATATGGAAAATTTTGATGGTGTTTTGTTTGAAACCAGATTTCCTGTAATTTGGATTCTCCCGAATCCTAGACCATAATTGGATTTCCTAGAGTTCATGCGTACAGTAAAAGATTGGTTGGGATCCTATTTTAGAATCAGAAATGTGTGTTTGGTTTGCTGGAATCCTACTTTGGAAATAGAATTCTAATATCTAAATTGGGGTGTCTTTCCCATTTCAAATCGATTCCAAACCAACCCATTTTAAAACGACAAACCAAACACCACTTGGTGTGCCTGTTAATCTCTCATAAAGAAGATAGTCAGGTTTTTGGTCATTGTAATTTTTATGAAGTGAAGTGCTTTTTAGGCTTGCATAAATATTATATTATACATACTTTCTCTGAAATGCTTTTTGGTGATAGCTTTTGAGTTTCTTTATCAAGGTGATTGTTGGTATGTTGCAAGGAACTTGAAAGGCTTGGGCGGGATATACCGTCTGACCTTACAACATTTGGATGTTAAAGAAATTCGTAAGAAATTAATTCTTAGATAAGTGGTTACCATGGATTGAACTCATCTCTTTATGTACCTTGAGGTCCTCTTTGACCAATTGAGTCACTTCATGATGCAATTAAAAAGTAGTAAGTATTATATTTTGTGACCGCAACTTATAACTAAGATATGCTTAAATTCAAAACTCGGTGAAGTAAAAGATAAAAATTAAAAGGTTAAAATACTATTTTGGTCTCTAGACTATCATATTTGTTCCATTTTGGTCCTTCAACTTTTAAATATTTAATTTTGGTCCCTAGACTTTCATATTTGTTCAATTTTAGTCCCTAGAGTTTCAGATGTCCAATATTAGTCCTTA
>JBBMKA010004177.1:0-12234 GCA_037833695.1 Sechiopsis laciniata | reverse complement strand
AAACAAAATGTGATATTTGAAAACAAAAAACAGTTATCAAACATGTTTTTTGGTTTTTAGTTTTCAAAAACAGAAAAAAAAAAAGAGTTATCAAACATATATGATTTTTATTTTTTAAAACAAAAAACCAAAATTCAAAAATAAAAAACTAAAAACTAAAAACAAAAAACGAAAAACGAAATGGTTATCAAACGGAGCCTACATTTTTCAATTTCATGGCACATCCGTTGGAATAAATTTTAATGTAATTTTTTATTAAAGAATTAGTGAGTAGACAATTAAAGAATTAATGAATAGTAAATTTAGGAGACTAATTAAGAAATTAGTAGATTTTTGATTTAGCAATTAATGAGAAATATTTATGGAAAGAACTTAGAGACCAAGTTTGTAAATAGACTATAAATATAGTGTTCCTTCATTGTGAATTGTAGAGAAAAGCAAGAGAAAGTGCTAGAGAGAAAGCGAGAAAGTTTTAGAGAGAAAAAACAATGTAGAGAAGATTATAAGATTGTGAAATAAAAAGAATTGCTTGTAGAGAAAATTTGTGTTTTATTATTTTTTATTCGGATTTAGTTTTTACAAATTGGTATCAGAGCTGATGTCGAACGTGACGAGTCAAATGACGCTGCCATGATTGACGAAGGCAAATTACGAGAATTGGAGCATCCAAATGAAAGCTCTTCTTGGATCTCATGATGCATGGGATGTTGTCAAAGAAGATTTCAAAGAACCAAAAGATACTTTGGCTTATAATGCAAATCAAGCCAAAGCGTTAAAAGAGAGGATAAAACAACATTGTATATGTTGTTTCGTGCAGTTGACGAATCGAGTTTTGAGAAGATTGCGAGTGTAACAACTTCAAAAGAAGCGTGAGAAACTTTAGAGAAAGTGTTAAAAGGAGCCGACCGAGTAAAGCAAGTGTGTCTCCAAACTCTTCGCATGGAGTTGGAGAACATAAAGACGAAGGAGTCAAAAAGCGTATTTGAATACATCACGCGTGTGCAGACGGTGGTGAATCAATTCAATCGCAATGGAGAAAAACTAACGGATGCCCGAGTTGTGGAAAAGATTTTGAGATCGTTGATGAATAATTTTGAGAATGTGGTGTGCGCCATAGAGGAGTCAAAGGATCTAGTGACGCTCACAGTAGACGAGCTTGCAGGTTCTCTTAAGGCACACGAGCAACGCAAGAACAAGAAGAAAGAGGAAATGCTAGAGCAAGAGCTTCAAACTAAGGCGTCAATCGAAGATGAAGAGGTACTCTATTCTAAACAATTTTAGAGTAGAGGTCGTGGTCGTGGAGGTCATGGATATGGTCGCAGTAGTCAAAGCGACAGTTATGATGTAGAGAAGGGACATACGAGTCAAGCGAATTGGAGCAGAAGAAGACACGGTCTAGGAAGAGGCGGTCGATCGAATCAATCCAATATTTAATGCTACAAGTGTTACAAGTATGGTCACTATGCGAGTGATTGATATTCTTAAAAATGCTACAATTGCGATGAAGAAGGGCATTTTGCGAGAGATTGTCGTGCAGATAAAAGGGTTGAGGAAACAAGCAATTTAGCAGTAGAAAACAATGAGAATGAAGGTGTTCTTTTGATGGCGCATAAAGAAGGAAATGATAATAATGATACTGTGTAGTATCTCGACTTAGGGACAAGCAACCATATGTGTGGACACGAGCATCTGTTCAAAGAGATGCAAAAAGTTGAAGATGGTCATGTTTTTTTTTGGCAATGCGTCAAAAGTAAAGGTACAAGACAAAGGTGCGATTTCTTTTGTGCAGAAGGATGACTTGACAAGGTCAATCCAAGATGTCTATTATGTACCAGATCTCAAAAAAAATATTTTGAGTTTGAGACAACTCATAGAGAAGGATTATTCTGTATTTTTGGAAGACCAGTTATTCCATTGAGGGATAAGAAAGAGCGTTTAGTCGCTCAAGTAGAGATGGGAAGAAATCGCATGTATAAACAAAATTTGAGAAGTGTGTGAGAAAGATGTTTGCGAGTCGATGTAGAAGATAAAGCAACGCTATGGCATCTTCGCTTTGGTCATCTACATCATGATGGACTAAAAGAGTTAGCGAAGAAGAATATGGTGCACAGGCTACCAGAGATGGACTATGATGGAAAGTTTTGTGAATAATGCGTGCTCAGCAAGCATGCGAGAATCTCGTTTCAGAAGAAAGTGGAATATCAAGCGAAGCAACCGCTCAAGATGATTCATACGGATAAATGTAGACCAATTACCCCCGCATTGTTCAACTGTAAAAAGTAATTCATAACTTTTATTGATGATTTCTCACAAAAAACTTGAGTTTATTTTTTGAAAAAAAAGTCAGAAGCATTCGAGGCATTCAGAAAATTCAAAGTGATGGTGGAAAATGAAACTGGTGGACGGATCAAAGTTGTGTGATCTGACAGAGGTGGAGATTATACTTCGACGGCGTTTAGGAAGTATTGCAAGGAGCAAGGCATAAAGGAATTTCTAACCGCACTATACACTCTTCAACAGAGTGGCGTGGCTGAGAGGAAGAACAGAACCATTCTTGATATGGTTCTAGCAATTCTGGAGAGTAAAAGTATGCCAAAGGAATTTTGGGCAGAAGTAGTGCAGTGCACAATATATGTGCAAAATCAATGTCCACATGCGAAGCTAGATGATAAAACACTGCAAGAGGCATGGCGCGACCGAAAGCCGACAGTTTCACATCTTAGAGTGTTTGGTAGTGTGACTTATGCACACGTACATGATTAGTGAAAAACGAAGCTCGAAGATAATAGTAAGAAGTATGTGCTTATTGGTTATGATGAAAGAACAAAAGGGTACAAGCTACTTGACCCAATAAGCAAGAAAGTGATGGTGATGTGCGAGTAATGAAGAAAGTGAATGGGATGGAACAATTCGATGGAAGTCAGCATCGAAGTTGGAGAATTACCAGTCATTACATAAAAAATTATGCTAAGAGAGTCTAAAACAACTAAGGATGAAAATTAACTGCAACAAAAAAAAAATACAGAGTTTGCAAAAATTCTACGCTGCGACAAATGAGGTACATCTTGTATATCTTTTGGCAGATGCAGAAAGTATTAGCTTTAAAGAAGCAGTACTAGATGAGAAGTGGCGCACTGCAATGGATGAGAAGATCAATGCTATTAAGCACAAGGATACATGGAAGCTGACAGAATTACCAAATGCAAGTTAGTCGATTGGTGTATAGTGGGTATTCAAGAAGAAAATGAATGCACAAGAGAAAATAGAGCAATATAAGGTGAGACTTGTTGCAAAGGGATACAAACAGAAAGTGGGAATCGACTATGATGAAGTTTTTAGTCCAATTGCGAGAATGAAGACAATTCGATTGTTAATTTCACAAGCAGCACAATTTAGATGGCTGATTTATCAGATGGATGTCGAGACAGCATTCTTTAATGATGTGCTTGAAGAAAAAATGTATATTTAGCAACCACCTAGATATGTGAAAATTGGATAAGAGAAGAAGGTGCTAAAATTAAAGAAAGTGCTTTACGGGTTGAAGCAAGCACCGCGAGCGTGGAATACTCGCATTGATACGTATTTCAAGAAGAACGGATACAAGCACTGTTCTTACGAGCATGCGCTTTACACAAAGCAGAGTGGAGATAATGCGAAATTTATATGTTGATGATTTAATTTTTATGGGTAATAGTAATGCGATGATAGAAGAGTTTAAGAACACGATAATGCGAGAGTTTGAGATGACAGATTTGGGCTTGTTGAAATATTTCCTTGGTTTGAAAATTAAACAATAAGAGACAGGAATCTTTGTATCGCAAGAGTAGTATGCGAAAGAGATCTTGAAAAAGTAAGATAGAAAATTGCTATTTGGTTTCAATACCAATGGAACTAGGTACGAAACTTTCAAAGTTTGATGGAGGAAAACGTGTAGATGCAAGAAAATATCAAAGTTTGGTGGGACATGCACAAGGCCAAACATCGCATTGAGTGTTGGCATGGTAAGTCAGTTCATGGAGTAGCCAGTTTATACGCATTGGAAAGCATTGAAGCAAATTTTGTGATACATCCAAGGAACAGTGTCACTTGAGATGTTTTATTTGTACGCGAAAGAGTACAAGTTGAGTGGATACTCCGACAGCGATGGTGCGGAGACATAGACGATTGGAAAAGTACTTCGAGATAGGTAGGCAACACAGCATTTACTTGACCATCAAAGAAACAATCGATTGTGACGCTTTCAACATGCAAAGCTGAATATGTTGCAGCTTCTTGGTGCATTTGTCATGTGATATGGCTGAGAAATTCGTTAAGCAAGATGGAGTTAAAACAACTTGGTGCGACAGTGATTCAAGTAGACAACAGATCAGCAATTGAGTTAGCAAAGAATCTAGTGAATCATGAAAGAAACAAACATATTGATGCTTCGTTTTCATTTTATCTGAGATCGCGTGAAGGAAGGAAGCGTGGAGCTGAAGCATGTTGCGAGTCAAGATCAAATTGCGGATATTTTCACAAAGCTGTTGCCGAAAGTATTGTTCGAGAAATTCAAGAAGATGATTGGCATGGCAGATGGCAGAAGCATTTAAGTTTATGGAGGAGTTTTGTTGGAATAAACTTTAATGTAATTATTAATTGAGGAATTAGTGGGTAGACAATTAAGGAATTAATGGACTGTCAATTTAGGAAACTAATTAAAGAATTAGTAGATTCTTGGTTTAGCAATTAATGGGAAATATTTATGAAAGAACTTGGAGACCAAGTTTGTAATAGGCTATAAACAGAGTTTTACTTCATTGTGAATTGTAGAGAAAAGCAAGAGAATGTGCTAGAGAGAAAGCGAGAAAGTTATAGAGAAAGTTTTAGAGAGAAAAAAAATAATGTAGAGAAGGATTATGAGATTGTGAAATAAAAAGAATTGCTTGTAGAGAAAATTTGTGTTTTATTGTTTTGTGATTCAGATTTAGTTTTTACAACATCATCTCATGGCGCATCATTGTTGGGAAAAACTTTCCCTAATTATCGCAGGAATTAGCAGAAAATAACTGAGAAATTTAAAAGGAAAAACAATAAAATAGAACACAATATTTTACCTGGAAAAACTCTCAAATCGGAGAAAAAAACCACGGTAAAAAAGAACTTTCACTATATGATAAATATTACAATTACATAGAATTCTCTCTCCCGACCCCACTCACATAAACACTCTCTTCAAAACTTATACTATTCACACCCTTTGCCTCACTCTCCACAAAAGAATACAAAAGGAATTTAACTAGAGTCAGTACACCAAGCTTAAAGTGCTTTTGACGGGATGCTTTGAAACCAAAGGCAGTTGCTCTATTTATAGTGCTTGGAGCACACCACTTCCTTTTAACTTTTCGATTCTTTGAACTTGTATGATTCCTTGAATCTTTCCAATTCCTAGAACCTTTATGATTTCTTGAATCTTTCCAATGTAGAAAAACATCTTCCTAATATTTTGCCAAAATCCTAACAAATTCCACCTTGGCGAGATATTTGAAGAATCAACATCTTCTGCTGCAACATCGTCTTCTCTGACAATCATAATCCTCAACTCTAAGAGTTATAACATACTCCACCATAAAAGTATAGCACTTGAAATTTCACATTCCAAGATTTCTCTTCTTCGTCCCATGTCGATATACCTTGTTGAAAATTATGGTGCAACTTCCACATACTTAGCTTACTTGGAAGTTCTTCAGCCATCGATATAATTTCCACTACACACCTTGCATAACTGCCAAGTCAATGCCCGTGTGCAAACTTGTGGAACTGCTGACATCACATCCTCTATCATGGCAAAGTGGATATACCACGAGGATGATTTCTTTCTTTCTTTCTTTAGAGAGAATTTCCATCTCCTCTTGCAAGAGAGACTACGTTAGCATTCGAACCCGAGCCCTTTGACGAACTGGCTCTATTAGGATAACTTTCTTTTATGTGATCAGCATGTCTGCAATTTCAGCAACTTTTCTTCTTCACAAAGTCTTTCTTCTTCCCTTGATTACTTGACTTCTTAGAACTTTTTCTAGAACCTCCATTAGACTCTACTGGATCATTATCACTGCTTAATCTTTTTATTTCAGAAGCACCACACCTTGGTCTTCTTTTCAAATCCTTGTGTAATCCAAATTGTATCCACACATCTCAAACATGTACTTGCCACAAGCCGATGATCATCCTTTCATCAAACTTCTCCACATCCAACTTCACTGCACTCATAATGGTTGGCATCTCTGCTTCAATCCTAGAAAATCCACAAATAGTGAACAACACTAAAACTACGAACCTAAAGCTCTGATATTACTTGTTGGGAAAAACCTTCCCTAATTATCGCAGGAATTAGCAGAAAATAACTGAGAAATTTAAAAGGAAAAACAATAAAAGAGAACATAAGATTTTACGTGAAAAAACTCCCAAATCGGAGAAAAAAAAAACCACGATCAGAAAGAACTTCCACTATATGATAAATATTACAATCACACAGAATTCTTTCTCCCGATCCCACTCACATAAACACTCTTCAAAACTTATACTACTCACACCCTTTGCCTCACTCTCCACACGTGAATACAAAAAGAATTTAACTCCTTGATCACGAAGTCTGGAACGTCATCTTCTTCATCTTCACTGCTGATATTCAACATTTCTGCACATCCTCGATTGCTTCATCAATCATCACTTCTAGTTTGCTAACATTGATATTTTCCTCGTCAGCTTGCTTCATTGAATCGAAAATATTGAATTGAATCTGCTGATTGTTCATCCGTAGTTATCGTTCCTTCATACACATCAACCAAAGTTCACCCTGTCTTGAGGAAGGGTCTTTATAAGATTATTGGCACCTCCTTGTCTGCTTCATAATCCAGAATGATGAAGTCCACTGGAAAGATGAACTTATCTACTTGGACAAAAATATCCTCAATTTTTCCTATAAGACTAGTAATTGTCCTATTAGCAAGTTGAATCGTGACAGTCATAGGTCTAGCTTCACCTATCCAAAAAATTTCGTAAATTGAAAGTGACATGAGATTGATGGTGGCTCCAAAATCATAGAGTGTGCACCCAATATGGTTATTGCCGATTTTAACAAGAATGGTGAATTGCCCAGGATTGACTTCCTTCATTGGAATTTTATTCTAAATAATCGCACTGCATTCCTAATTCAGCGCGACCATTTTGAATTCTTTGAACTTTCTTTTTTCACTAAGCGCATCCTTTAGGAATTTCATGTAGTTTAGCATCTCTCGCAACGCATCTACTAATGGAATGTTAATGTTGATTTGCTTCAGTATATCCGTGAACTTTTCGAAATGCATTTCGTTTCTCTTTTTTTTTATCCTTTGAGGGTCGAGGGCAGTGGTGGTTGATAAATTGAAAGTGGATTGTCCATGACTGCTGATTTCTAATTACCTCATGTGCAAATAATTCGCACTCGCACAAGCATACCCAGTCTGCAGCAAGTAATAAGTAAATTATCGATCTCCACAGGGAATTTGTAACAAGTAAATGTATATTAAGAGTCAGTAAGAAAAAACTAAAGAAGCATGAGATTTGAAGTTTGTGCAATTGATAAGAAAACAACTAAGATTTCAATCTAAGAACTAGGATATCAAGTTAGGCCAAGGATAGCAACATAACAAGGATGCGACATTGGTAAATTAGAAATCATACTTCTCAACTAACTAATGCTTCCGCATTAGTTGGTGCACAATCTAGTTTCTACTACAATTTTGCACAAGTTAAGCTCAGGACATCGTATGCGCTAGCAGGGTTAACTTTAACTCCATTTAATGATTCGAAAGATTTCACATTAGACTAAACATAACCTGCTCGGTCTTCCGCCAGTTTCCCTTTCCAAGTCCACTGGAGGCAAACATGCGTGGATAGCTAATCGACGCATGCTAAATATTAAAACAACATTATAAGATCTTTTTCACCCATACTCTTGTTAACATCCTAACCCAAAATCTAACAAGAAATCCCTATATGTAAGGCTAAGTATCTAATTAGGAGATCCTTGAAATGTAAACTAGATTGATTAAAGATAAGTTGTCATGAGAAAAATAGCACATATTGAACTTCACTTCAAGCCCCCTTCCGGAGCACCTGATTGCAACCTGCCTGTACATTGCCCATAGATTTACTTTTAAGAACAAGTTTTACATATGCAGCTAATGAGTTGGTTATTCCTAACTCCCGTCCAAAATACCTAAGACTAAGCATTATCTAGTGATTGAGATTAGATTAAGTCCTTAACATCCCCTTTTCCAAGGCAAATGCTAAGCACTCGCAGGTGGATTGTCAATCGACCCTTAAGAAATAAATATAACCGCCGTCCTTACTACCTTACCCTCTCATCGCTAATCAATTTCGTTATGAGTATTGCAAATTTCTTCCTAAGGTTGCTTCTTAATATTAATTCTAGCCAGCCATTTGTCAACAGAAGATTAAGTCTGAAACAAAAAGATACATAGTATTAACTTCATGAAAGCGTTACAAACTACTCCTACAACATGCAGTTACACTACATTACCATGATAGGAACTACAATATACTAAACTACGGTTTAAGCATGGCGCTGATGGAATCGTCATCACTGTTGCCATTGAAGCCTTCTTCTACAAACACCGCATGATACTAAGTTCTTCTAGGGCTACAGATGAACAGAATTCGTCGAGATCTCCTAAGAGACCTCGGTGTCTTCATTGCCCATCAACAGTAGTATCCTCTTTGAACTAGCGCACCTAATTCTTCTGATTGCATCTCCATTTATAGCGTCCAAGGTTTCTTGTTGATCACGTCAATCTTTGCGCAGATCTCTGTCTGGAATATTCAGTTGTCAATTCTTTCCATCCTTGTTCCAGTGATTCCGTAATTTGATTGTCATCCAGTCTTTCCTTTTCTATTTTGTTGCTCCTGTAAGGACTCGTAATTTTAAACTACGATTCCTACTCATGTTGACTCAAATTCAGTTACAAACATGCAAATTTAAATTTCGAATTTCAAATACTTGAGATAACAGCTCCTATTGCATTTTATTTCCAATATTTAATAAATAAGCCCTTGGTCAAGGTGTTTCCAATATGTTTCAAATAAAAAAAAAAAAAAAGCAAAGGCATCCATGCCAACAGTTAATAGAAATAACAGGAGTTTAAACATTGCATGCTACACATGAATAAAGTGACAACTTTCCTATCAACAATTCGAGAAAA
The DNA here is from genome assembly GCA_037833695.1 of Sechiopsis laciniata. Classification (NCBI taxonomy): domain Eukaryota; kingdom Viridiplantae; phylum Streptophyta; class Magnoliopsida; order Cucurbitales; family Cucurbitaceae; genus Sechiopsis; species Sechiopsis laciniata. The sequence goes on along the minus strand of JBBMKA010004177.1, from coordinate 2,995 downwards.
TACAGCAGCTCCACCCATGATCTCTTCAACATCTCCCATCTAACCACCTCGGTGGCGTCTCTAATTACCTGTGGAAAGAAATAACCACAGAAAGGGTGAGTATAAAAGAATACTCCGTAAGAACTCCCCAACAGGGGTACAATGCACAAAGTAGAACTAAACATGCTAGCAATACATATTTATCCTCGTTTCAACATTACTTACTAACTGACCATGAATTTCTTTACTGGTCTTTCTCAATCCATCGTCCTTACTCTCAGCTCAACTTAGCTTTTTACTTGATCACAAGATTAGTTACATGACTCTTTCTTGTGAGGCCCTAAAAACACTCACCTAAATGCAAGAATATAACAGCTTATGAAGTAAGTTACATAACTCTCTTGTGAGGCCCTTGAGACACTCACCTGTTCTAGATAATACGATTGGTCATGAAGTTCGTTACATAACATCTGGCTCAAACACAACTTTTCACTACTGGTGTATTGACGAAACCAGTCCAGGTGAGCCATCTACCTGACACTCGATGAGTGTACGCATACATCGCATGGTGCTGAATACCAATCGGGTGTAGGCCTATAGAAACTAACCTGGTCCGAGTCGACATGCCTAACAACTCGAAGAAAGGTGTCCACTGAGTCACGATCCTGGAGGCCCTCACCAGCGATCCGAGTTAGCCTGTTCACACCTATCGTCCTAAGCTAAGAACCTCCCATAGGAAGCATACACTATAATCAGAGCCCGCCTAAAAGGGCTTAAACTAGGCATCGCCGGGGGTGACATGTTACATCACATCCCCAGCTATCGGGTGTAGGATTAAAATCCTCAGTGACATCGACCCAATGAGACAACTGTACGTCGTGTCTCTACAGCCTCTAGATGATGACAGCTAAAAGTTCGATTACAAATGCTTATCAGCTCAGTCCTAACAGATCACCAAACACGCTCAACATTCTCACACCGTTATCCTAGCTGGATACGACTCAATACAATATCAGAATTGGCTATATTCTAAACATGTCATCACAACCCAACACACATACCAAGAGAACCATAGAACTATCATAAGAACAACATGCTAAGAGCCCATAATCCTAGCATGTTCACAAGAAATATAATTATGGGACCCCATAATCGTGACACGCTTTACAGTTAAAATCTTTAAGATACAAACACAAGGTGGTACCCCAGGACCCTAATCGCAAGGCACGATAAGTAGAGTAAAGATATCAATAGAATACAAACAGTCACAACAACAACACATAGCAACCACCCTATTCAAACATCAATACATATTAGGAAAGCACCATAAGCTTCACCTTGTGTAGAGTCCACGCAATCCGAGTAGAGAATCCTAACCTGTTTCAACAATATAGAATAACCAATGAAAAGCTCCTTGAGCTGCAGCGAAAAGATCAATCAACTAGTTGTTTCAACCTAAAAAAGAATAATAAAAAAACTTACTTGATAACAGTCCCAACAATACTGTCTAACTCCAAGAACCAAAGAGCCCGAAATTTTTTTTACCCAAAATCAGAAGTGACTCGGCTGTCCAACACTTGGAGAACAAGAACCAATTAACATCTACAATGCACGTCTCAAAATCCAATAATTTATCATAGTCAGAACAACCCAAAAATAATTAGCGATTAACCACGAAATTGAGTAAGAACCTTACCCAAAACCTAATCAAAAGAGTTATGGCACGAACGAGGCGAACAAGCTGTTATCGACACACGCAAACGCTGGCACTAGGGTGAGGCACACCTGGCATGGCTACTACTGGCGAGGAACTACACGTGCGTGGAATAGGGGCTTCGATATAGGTTACGGGTCGTCGGCTGTTGGCTCGTGTGAACGTAGGTTGAACGTGTACGTGGAGTAACAGCGACGGTGGGACTCACGTAGAATGGGTGCAGCATCGTAGGGGGAGCTCGTGAGCGACTACAAGGCTACACGTGACTAAGGTTCGGTTGGGTGTGTAGTGGTGTTGGTCGGAGACGGTGGCGGTCATCGACGGATGTTGGTAGAGAGGGAATGCGGCCGCGGCTGAGGCTTGAAGGAGAAGAAGATGGAAGAGCTAGGGTTCCTATTTTGCTTTTGCCTTTTCTTTTAATTTAATGGGCTTCTTTTTTTTTATTATTATTAAATCTAATTTTTTCCAGCCTCTTCCTTTAAACCTCTTTTGAGTTTTTTATTAAAACCAATACTAAATTTCTTTTCTTTAAAAACAAAACTCAAACTTTTAATTTAAATTATTTTCTTTAACAAATCCAACCAACTAACTCCATAATGCCCAATTACTTGAAATTACAAAATTAACCCAAATTTAAATAATTTTTCTAAAGGGTCCCTAGGGGTAAACTTAGGGAATGATACTCTCGGTCATTCCTCACACACCTTTTCTCTCGTGGCCATCTGGCAACCAACAACACGGATCACTTGTGCTATAAGACCAAGTGTTCCAACTGGTACGCTCGGTGCAACATCTGGAGAAACAAACTGAACATCCAAGGAACATAAGAATCACCTGCACAACAGTGCGAACTGGGCCTGAACCTAGGCCTGAACCCAAGCTTGGTGCCAAACGAGCATCCTCCAGCCACAACATGAAGTGCTGCTAAAAAAAACTCTAGGCCCTGCTACAAATAGGCCAACAAGGTCACCACCTCTTGTGACAGCAACACCGATAGCTCGTACAAAACTCCAGACTCGTCAATCTGGCCTCAGCATCTCGTCCATCGGACATGATCAAGCTCTAATCCTGAACCTCTATTCGATGTTCAACGAAAATCTCTCTAACCATGGCTCCAATGACTGCAACACTGCGCCAGCTGGGCTATCTGTACCCGAGACTCCTCTAGCTGCGCTGCCATCTGCGCCTGAGTCTGTACTCTCTGTGGAGCCAACAACCTGACCAACAACTCTCTCATAGCTGATGCAACTCTGTTCCTGGAGTCTCTCTCTGAGGTAAGGTAGTCTCTACCTTCTCTCTCGG